>JARQAB010000191.1:0-59435 GCA_036172955.1 Meloidogyne arenaria
ACTGGTTTAAATTCATCAAGAATCTCACAAAACAATGCGTCTGACGAACTCGCCTTCATGTTGTTGAAGTTAAATCCATAATCGAATGGTACTTCCAAAGATTGTGTGGCATCACCGCGTCAACGCTTCTGTTTAAAACTTGATGAGGAAGTACTCCGATTGAGGTGTTATCAATTTTATATCTTTTTATTATAACAACTTTATTTATCTTTAGCGAGAATGCGTTTAGAAGATTTTTATGGCGAAGGTTAGTAAAAATTAAATAATTTCTTTTAAAATGCAATCGATTTAATTTATTTTAGGTCGTTTTCCCGGCAGCATTATGGAAAATACATTTTGGAATTATAGAACATCATACATTGGTCACCTAACGGCGAATGGAAAAGACAAATCCTTACCGAAAACATGGAAAGAGGTGATGCTTTTTTTTCTTCTAATGTTTATCATTTTTGTTTTTTAAGAGAGGAATTCGTGTCCTGGCTGATGGTGAAGTTAATCGGTGTGACTCGTAGGGGAACGAAAAAAATGGTCAGATCGCCAAACACGGAGGATGGTGGACTAATGGGCAAAAGCCTTTGCCGTTGGGTATTGGACTGTCCTGATTGGATTTCACGATGGAAGGAGAGGTTTGGAGATTTTATTTCTATGCTTATCAGGAAATAACTTTGTTTATAGGGCCGATGTATGGTTTTGGGACCATTGATCCCAACTTAATGCTGCCGACCGATTATGATGTTTTCATCAAAACAATGGTGATGCAGGATTAGGAAACTTGTCGCAAAAAGAACTTGAAGAGAGTTAAATGTTTCAAAAATTAGTCTGTTTAATTCAATTTAATAAATAGTTGATTTTCGAAATTTTATTGATGCTATTAAATGTTGATTTAAATGCATACATAAATATAATTATTTTTATTGAGATCATTAATTTTAAAGGAAATGTTACAAAGATCAGTCAAAAAAATTTGTGATGTTGTTGATGTAAGAATGATTTCTCCATGGCCGAAGTTCTATTCGTGCTGATTTCTTCTGCTCGTTAATGTTCAACGACGTCCAACTGGTATCTAAAAGGTTGATTTTGTAATTAGTTTGTTGATTCTCCATTTTTGATTTTTAGAATTTTGATGGTTCACCCTTAGGTCTTACAACAACCGATATTTGGTTCTGGAAGCACTGACATGATGTGGTATATTTCATTTATATTTTTTAGTATTATCCCTGAAGCTTACCCGATCTTTCATTCATTAGAACCTTCATTAATTGAATGCAGGTGCTCTTTATCAGGCACCCGTTCCTTCACAATTGGTTCCGTCATCAAAATTCAATTGTCTCGTCCAAAAGGCGTCACCACCCCTTTCTTTTAAATTAAAACATTAAATTGAAAAGAAAATTTTAATTTTTTAGGTACCTAATAAACTCTCCAAATAGCAGTTAGTAAAACGAGTGCTCATTTCTTCAAGACAACGAATATCACCTTGACAGATTCCAGCAATCACTCGACATGATACTACAAAAAGAAGAAGGTTTTATTTTAAATTAAAATATTTTTTATTTTTCATTAATTTCTAGAAAGAAACAAACAATCATTGGACAGGATTGAATTCTGATTTGGCTTTTTATTAAATTTAAATTTCTTACAAAAAAATTTTGGATGTGAAAGTGGTGTTGATGCAATGACAGTTCTGTCAGTGGTTATAATAATGCACAGGACTAGGAAGTGGAACAATAAAGGTGAGTAAATTATTTTATTAAATTTAAGTTGTGAATTGTTCATTGTTTTGTTAATGAATTTTGCTTTTGACTTTGAATGTTGGAAAAATAATTGTATTATTGTTTTAAGTCAGATTTTAAGTTTTTAAATTGGTTATTATTTTAGCTAAAAGATTATGGTTTAATAACTTAAACAAAGAAATAGCTTTGCAATTGTTTCGCGCGTAATAAGTTTGCTTTTTTGATAGACTGCGTATTTATTAATCTTAAATAAGAAGCACATTCGTCAAGCCTAAATTTTTGTTCAGCTGTTTAGTTTTTTTATTATTCACGCCTCTCACTTTTTCGTTTCCGTCAAAATTTATTGTAGTCAAACAAAGTCAAGTCAAAATTATATTTACGTTTTGCCGCTATTTGTTGCTGTTCTTCTCGTTTTTCTTTCCTCCTTTCCATGTTATTAACTAGGAGTTTTCAATATGCTTTTCATGTCATCACACATATAACTTTTCACAAATTTGTCGAGACTTATCTTCATCTTTAAAAGATAAGGTCGTGCTTTCCTTTTCAATAAGCATCATCATAACAACTCGCTTTTTTTAATGGAAAATGAGCTATATAGAATTTTCTTTTTAAGGATTGAAGAAACTTAAATGTAAAAAAATGAAAAAAAAAACATTTTTAGAAGAGGCACTTTTTTGCCATGTCATGTTATATAATTTTGTTTATATCTGCCCATCATGTTCTCGCGTTTTATTGCCGTTCTTATGTAAATTTTGATGAGAAGAAAAAAAAATATTTTTTTATACTCTTTACTTCTCACTTTTTCAGAGGGGGTGTCATTTTTAATTAGTTGTGTTTTTATATTTATATGCTTTATGTGACAAAGTAAAAATACATATTAATAAATAAATAATGAAAATATTTACATTAAATGTGAACGAGATATGTAAAATAAATTGGAAAAAAATGGCTTAAAATAATATAAATATTTTTTGTGTTAAATCAAATAGAAAATTTTGATTGGTTTTGATATGCTTGCAATGTTTTTTTTCTATTTTTGTTCAAAGTTTGACTGAAAGCTATGTTGTTTTATGCAAATTTATTTGGGGACGATATACTATTTCCTGGTAGATTTTTTTCATCATTCCTGGAATACTTAAATATTTTTAAAATGGATTTTTTGTTGATGAGAAATAATAATTTAAAAATTATCTGCAGTTAAATAGTTCGTCATATTATAATTAATCAAAATATTTTGTCGTAAATATTTGAGGAATATTAAGCATTTTGGATTAAATTTGGCATTGAAAAAGATTGACAGGTGAAATTGGCTTCTGCATCTTTCATTCAATGACATATTAAAATTGTTTTTTAAAAATTATATTTGCGTAAGATGGATATTTTTTTATAATTTCCTATTAGATTAATATTCTGCAGAAAATTTTTTTCTCATGGTTCGTCGTTTAGTTTAAAACCAATTATGCTAGGCTTTTCAATCTTTAAGATCTTCAGCTTTATCATAAAGTGATCAGCAGTTTTCTTCCGTGTATTCTTTGTCTTATTAAAAAATTTCCCAAGCATTATTGATCTTATTTTATTCATAACATGCTTATAAAACAGCTAGATTAACACATTTCCAGAACCAATCTCTTGACACGTTTGCTTGTTCTTCCCATTGTAAGTGATTCTTAGAGGAATGTTTTGAATTTTTTTCTTCGACAATTTGACGCCATTTTATGAAGTGACCTCCGTATTTACATATTTAATGCAGTGAAAATTGAGCATGGCCGACTTTGTGGCGCGAATTTTGGAATTTTGTTAAAATTTTGTAAAGAAATACTTGAATTTACTAAATTATTTTTAATAGTTTTTTATATTCATTTCACTCTCTTTTGCTCATTTTAAACTTATCTCCTATCAAATTTCGTCTGTTTTTAATCTTTCTTTCTTTCATTTGAGGCTGGCACATAACCTTTTATTCTTTGAAGTTACCGCCAACTTTAGCTTAGGGTTTAAATTATTTACAGCCTTCAATATCGGCAAAGCTTTTATGAATCAAATTTCGCCACTCGAACTTTATTTTCATTTCAATCTTCTTCAATGGCATTTTTGACCAATGTCCTTTGAGCTAGATTTTTTTCTTCGTGTTTTTCTTAGTTTGAACTTTCATACTTAAATTGAAGACTATTCATTCATAAAAAATTTTTCTCAATGGAGGATCATCAGATTGTTACTACATATTTTAACATAAACACAACACTTTTTTCCAGGCTTTAAAAAATAGTAACTTCCAGATATAATTCTTCCCACTTTTAGACATTAATTCTTCTTTTTCCCATCCGTCCTTTATTTTTCTTCTTTTTTACTTTAGTGTGTAAATAAAGCTTTTGCTTGCTTTCTATTCTCATTGTTCGCTCTCTATTATTAAAATTTAATTAATTTTGTAATTATTTATTTTAAGTTTCTTGATATTTTTAAAGCGATGCGCAAATTAAAAAATTAGTTTTACAAGTAAAAGTGAAAAAGAAAGGTTAGAGGACCATAAACATTTATGTCATGCATAATTTTCTAAAAATAGAACATGTACCTCTCACAATTTAAATTTAGGGTGTGTGTGTGTGTTGGAAAAAGTGTAAATTTGTTAATAAAATATATATAGAGGTTTTGTTTTTGACAATCAAGGGTAAAAATGTTATAAATGTATATGATTTATTGGTTTTTTTTTATTGTGTTTTTTTTGTTAAAGTAATTAGCGTCAAAATTTTCTAAGTTAAATAATAATACCCCAAACTTTGCAACATTTTTTTGCTTTCTAAAAAATTGCTTGGCCAAAATAAACTATTTTACTCTTGAAAGAAAATATTAAAATAGGAGGACAAGGATTGTTTTGTTTTGGTACGAAAAATTGAGCGGTAAGATTAATGTGAGATGGCCTTTGGCCCCCTTATAACTAACCAAGATTTGGCATTCTTAAAAAACGCTAGCGGTGGTGGTCTTTGAGAAAATCGGTAAAAAAAAGTCTAGGTCGTTGGCTATGAATTTTATGCTTAAAAATCCAGTTATTTTTATAAGAAAATTTAAAATTAAATTTAAAGTTTAACCAAAAAATTTTTCAGAATTCAAGAATTTTTTTGCTCAACTTACCAAAAGCTTTCTTAAATTATTTTGTATCATCACAACATTATTTTAATCCCTACCAATATTTATGTCCAGCACTAGACTTGATCAATTCTACGATATCAATGACAGCTTTGTGAACATTTTTAGTCCTAAATCAATATTAGCAGCATTAAGATGGGTAAAAAGATGGATTTTATTAATGACTGCAACAGTTCATCAATTACTAATTTGGAAAAAACGAAGACGATTTGTTGAGGCAAATATTGGTGGTATTAATAGAAGGCCAAAAGGAGATTCTTTTAATTCAATTTCTATTTTCTCTTTGTTGATCAACAGGCTGAGAAACTATTGTTGTCCAAAATATTGCTTTTGTAAGTGAGAAGTTAAAATTAATTACTTAAGTCTGCCTTAGCTTTTCTTACTGGAAAGTTTATTTTCTTTTAATTATAACTCAAAAGTTGGTTAACAATAAGTCAAAAGGGGTGCCTCATTTATCTCCCAAACAAATGGAGGATGGGATAAAATAATAAAATTTTAATTTTGCTGTTCATTTATCAGATTCTCAAGATTGCTCAATTCAACTGTCGTGTTTTTACCTGTTTCTTATTTTCTGTTTCATGTTCCCTTCTGTTTTGTCTTTTGATGCTTCAAACAACGTTATTACAACACCAACATTCAGCGTTGAGGAACGTGCATTGCTTCGCAAGACTTTTTTGAATAAATTTGGACTTTCTCATTTAAATGATTGGAAAAAAACAAGAGAATTCAACACCAAAAGTGCCTGGTTATGTTTGGAATTTGTACAGGCGGTTGCAACAACGAAAAGCAGATTTTACTACTATACGACATTTTAGTACTTATTCACTTGAGTTTTTGAGTAATGGATATGCCAAACTTGTGTTTAATTTGAGTATGGGTGGAAAACAGTTTGAAAATGTAAGGCATTGAAGAATCTTAGAGTAAATGTTAATTTTCAGGAAATAATATCACATGGCGAGCTTCGCCTCCCGAATTGGAAAGAAGCATCAATTATTGTTAGAATGGATAAATATGGAGATGCAAGTAAAAATAGGACCTATGAAACACCTGATTCTAATAATGGAATTGGGTTCGAACAGAGACCATGGATCGATTTAGATGGCAAATTGCTTACTACTTCCTGTCACAACCAAAAAGTATGCTTTTATTTAGGGTTGTCGGTTCTGAACCAAACCGAAGAACTGGGGGTTTTCCGTTTGGTTCATGAGATACGAAATTTTGGTTCAGTTCTTCGGTTCGATTACGGCTATCCGAAGATTGTCAAAGAACCGACAACTCTACTCTTATTAAATAAAATCTATGCTTTTTACAATTAGTATAGTTGAATTTACTGCTTCATTTTCCGTTGGGCATACCGATAAATAATGTGGAATATATGCTTAGAGCTGCAGCATTATTAATTTATGCAAATGAGAAGGGTTCTGATTTTGAATCGAAATTCAACAAAAATGACTCAAAACAACTCAAGCAGCGTTTAAAGCGATCATTGAGTGGTGCAACTGATGAAAACAGTAAATTTGAAGAGGAAGAAGACGCATCGTTAAACACAAGTCGACAAAAACGTCGAAGATTAGCCGCCCAACAACATCGTCATCGTCAACATAATTCGGGAAGTGCAGCAGCATGTCGTCGTGCTGATTTGTATGTAGATTTTGGACAACTTAACTGGCAGGATTGGATTGTTGCACCATGTTTGTTCATCATTATTTTTGTTTAAAAAAATTTTTTTTCCAGCAGGTTATGCAGCATATCAATGTAAAGGTAAAAAAAACGTTTTTAAATAAAATGAAATTTTTACGAGTAATCTAACTCCATTACAAAGGTCGTTGTTCGCACCCATTGCCTTCTCACTTAAATAGCAGCAATCACGCAATAATGCAATCACT
Organism: Meloidogyne arenaria; assembly: GCA_036172955.1. NCBI lineage: Eukaryota > Metazoa > Nematoda > Chromadorea > Rhabditida > Meloidogynidae > Meloidogyne > Meloidogyne arenaria. The sequence continues at coordinate 6,755 of JARQAB010000191.1, forward strand.
TCTTCACTCGTAAGTATACAAAAATCGCGACTTAATTAAATTTGTTGTTTTTGAAGAATTGATCCCGGAGCGGCTTTAGCCCCAAGCTGTGTACCAGTTCAAATGAGCTCAATTACAATCCTTTACAGGGACACAAATAATAATGCGCTAGTTGTTAAAGGTTTTATTTTAACGTAAATATGTTTAATATAATATATATTATTTTAGCTTATGCGGATATGCGTGTTGATGCCTGTGGGTGTCAGTAATATTTGTGCAATAAGATTTTTGATTGAAAAAACTGCTCATTAATTTCGTTTTTTTATTATTATTCCTTTGTTTTTTATGATTATGATCTCATTATTATAAATTTGTTTTAAATTTAAGCCTTTATTTCATGGATTATTAGAGGGTTTTTTATCCCCTTGAATTTAAATTAGATTTACTCATACCTTTTATGGCGTTTTATTGTTGGCGATCTTTGTGTTTTGACATTGTGTAATATTTATATTTTGAAATTCTTTGTGTAATTTGACATTTTGAATCATTCACAAGTTGATTCTTTGAAATATCTAAAAAAATTTCCACTTAAATGGTCCAATTTTGTTCATTTTTTAACATACATATCTTGATCTTTTGAATTATTTTCAAGTTGATCTTTAACCTTTTAGTTGTTATTATCTAATGCTCGATGGAAGCGTCAAATATAAATGGAGATGAAGTTGTATCAATTTTTGATAAGAAATGTACAATGTCTGTTAAAGAAGCTCCTACATCTGGACCTCATTCTATAACGATTTGCAAATCTGAGTCAGGTTTCCTTTCTTATTTAGTATTTGTGAATTTATTTTATTAAGGGTTTGGTTTTAATGTAAAAGGTCAAGTTAGCGAAGGAGGCCAACTACGTTTTTATTGCGGTATGTAATTTTAAGATTGATTTTTTTTCAAAGAAAATTTGTTTAGGCCAGTTATATGCACCATTACAACATGTTAGTGCGGTGTTGCACGGTGGGGCAGCTTACAAGGCTGGATTACGTCAAGGCGATCGGATTGTTGAAGTGTTAGTTTTTTAAATTTATTGATTAGAATCTGATGTGAACCTAAAATTTTCGGTTTGTTAATAATGATTCATTTAATTTTAGAAATGGTGTCAATGTGGAAGGTGCTAATCATCGTCAAGTGGTCGAATTAATAAAAGCAGGCGGTGACAGGTATAATTTAAAGTCTTCTCTGGAATCCTAAAGATCAGTTTTTCTTAAGACTTGATTTGCTTGTTATTACTGCTCCTTTGGATAATTCTGACTCATCATCTAATTGTTGTGGTTACAATGGTGCTAGCGCCGTTTATGATGATCACAACAGCGTTAACAATGATGTTTATCGATACTATGATTACTCAGAAAAGCGGTATTGGCTTTTATTTATTTTTAATTCATCTTTCCAGATCACTTCCTATTACCATACCCAATTACCAGACAGTAAATACAGAAGATGAACAGGTATATTTTATGTCTAGTTAATCTGACACCTTAATTTGACATTTAGTTTGTTGCCTATTCGATTCATATGGCCGGTCGTCATTTGGGTTCACGTCGTTTCAGCGAGTTTCTTCAACTTAACAAATTGCTCAAAGAAGAATTTTCTGATTTTTCCTTTCCAAAATTACCAAACAGGTGGCCTTTTCGCATGTCAGAACAACAATTAGATGGACGTAGACGTTTACTTGAGCAGTATTTGGAGAAAATTTGTGCTGTAAAGGTTATAGCTGATTGCGAGATTGTCCAGGTTTTTTTTATTTTATTCTTACATAATAGGAACTTAAATTTTTTAATATATTCAGGAATTTCTTATGGAAGATTCTAGTTCAAGTAGTCCAGTTTTGAATGTTTCTCTTCGTCTACTTGTTTGCGGTGAAACACTTACATTAAATATTAAAAGACATAGTGATACACATCAAGTTTATCAACAAGTATTGGAACATCTCAAATTATCCCCTAGAGCAGCAGCTAATTGTGCGCTTTTTGAAATGATTGATGTTTGTTTATTTTTGTTTTTTTATAAATAATTCTCATTATTAAAGGACACTCACTTTCGTCGTTTACATGAACGGGAATGCCCTCATAATATTTATATTCAAAATTATTCTTCTGCCGCAAGCTCTTGCATTGTTCTACGCAAATGGTGTTTTGATGTGAGCACTGAAGAAAAGCTTTGCGAACTTGACAGTCGATTTAAAGCAATATGTTAGTTGATTTTTTGATTTTGTTTAGCTCAAGATGTTTAATTTTCAGGCTTTCATCAAGCGGTAGAGGATATTAACAGTGGGAGTATTCGAGCAGGGGAAAAGCTCTATCAACTGAAAGCTTTACAGAGAGAAGATCGCTGTGATCAGGTTTTTGAAATTTTTATTAATTATTAAGCTTTATTTGTTTCAAGTACTTGAACTTGGCACGTCAACTTGAAGGTATCCTATAAAGAGAAATTAGAACTGAAAAATAACATTATTTTTCAGGCTATTCAAGTATTTCGTTTCCACAATGTCAATTTGAAGTACCAGAGGCTGAAGAAGGTCTTGCCACACTTACAGTCGATATGAAAATTGTTTCATTGAAGGTTCAAAAAGATCATATTCAAAAGGTTAACTTGTGCCATTTTACATTCAAAAATAATTTTTCGCTATAGGGGCGTACTATTAGCTTAAAATGGTCCAACATTATTGGCTACTCTGTGTCTCCCGAGAGCCATGTGTTTCAACTCAAATATTTTCGCGGCGATTCCGAGAAAGAACTCAACCTTATCTCAGTTTTTTGCGAATCTATATTTGATGTGTTCAATCGTGTCTCAGCTGAATTGAAGGCCAGTTCTTCTAGTATTAATACTATTGTTGATTAAGGTAGTTAAATAAGCACTTAATTTAAATGTTTAGAACCAGATAAGACTCCCTATATTTCCAGTTTAATATAAATTTCCTATAATTCCTACTTAATTTTTTATCTTGGCCAATGATATATAATATTCATTTTAAAAGACATCTCGTTTCATTTTATTCTTCACCATCAAATTTGACTTTAATCACTTTTCGTTTTCCTTACTAAATTGACATATAGTATATGTATATGTTAGATTTTCATTACCATTCAAAAATGAGTTTTTTTTCTATTATACATATATTTTTGTTTTCTGAAACCATTCTAAAATTTTATATTTATTCTGCCATGTGTTTATATAAAGTATATATTAATTAATTTACACTAAAATTAAAATTTTTCTATATACATATTTATATTTAATGAATAGTTTTGATAGAGATCTTTATTTGAATAGTTTATAAAACCGAAATCTTGCATATTTTGTTGTGCTACCTATCTTGAGTTTCTGTTTGATGAGTGGATTCAGTTGAGGTTAATCTATTTTCATTCATTTCCTGTGCTCTCTCTTCATTTATAGGCTCTTCAATGATCCCCTCTGTTTGTAATTGAGTTCTGATATTCGCACGTTCAATCTGGGCTTCATTCGTCATTTCCGTATTACACAATTCTTCCACTTGACCTTGTCTTTCTTGATTCTGCAAATCCTGTTCGTTTTCTAATTGTGATTCTCCTCCCATTACTGGCAGCTTTGTCGCATCCTCATAGCTTGGCAATGGTGGAAAAACATCATTTCGTGATCGACGTACTAATTAGAAATTCGTAGGTTTTCTATATCATTGTATATACATATATATACCTCTCTGATTTTGGGGTGTGTAAGGCGGTGGACCACCATCTCCAGTAGTAAAAAACGGCCCCAAAGATCGCATAAATGGTGGCAATGAACTCCTTCCTGAAGCTACTGGTTCTCCATTGCCGAAAGATTCGATTCTCTCGTGTCTATTATATCCATCTCTTTGTGGCAACTGTACATGGCGTGATGACATAACTTCACTACTTCCTCCATTCACATTGTTATCAAGACCAGGCGGGAAATTGCAAGCACCAAGTAAATCTGTGCGTCTGTTATTCAAATAACGGTTTTGTACCTTTGATTATAGAAAATTATTTAGGAAGAAAGTTAATGTTTGTTACTTGCATTCGATGCTTCATCAATAAATACATGCTTAAGACGAGCTAAAAATAAAATTTAAAGACAGGTATTACTGGTCCTCAACTTACCACAACTATCATGACTAATGAAAAAACAGTGCCTGACACATCTCTAGTAGAAAACACTTCACTTCCCTGAAAATAAAAATACGCAACAATTTGTTGGTTATAGCTTAAAAGGTTCAAATGCTTATTTTACTAACATGTTCAAAATTTTCAAAACGTTGACGAAATCGTGAAGAGACTCCACCTGCTTTACCAGTTTCCGTATTACCGATATTTGATTCAAATGCGAAACGATGTGTGAGATTCCCATCGAATTCACAATGAGGCCCAAAGAAATGTGGCTTGCAAACACATCCATCAAGCAATGTTCGTCCACCATTAAGGCAAATCGGTTCTCTACATTCCTCTCCTCGATAGAAAGAGGTACAACTGCAATAATCTATACCATCCGGACCTTAAACAGTCTCCAAAATTTTTCATTCATCAAAAATTAATGTACCGTGCAGGCGTCGACCACGGTCACAAAACTTTTCACAGCGTTCGCCGAAAAATGGCTCTAAGCAAAAACACCGCCTTGGATCCAGCAGTGAACGGAATCCATTGTTTTGGCATTTGGGCAATCTTCGGCATGAGCTGAAAATTATATCAAATTGTAAAAACTTTTCCGGAATTTTAAAAAATATTTTACAAATTGTAAAAACTTTCCATATTTATTAAAATATTTTACAAATTGTAAATACTTTTCCGGAATTTAATAAAATATTTTACAAATTGTAAAAACTTTTCCGGAATTTAATTGTAAAAACTTTCCATATTTATTAAAATATTTTACAAATTGTAAATACTTTTCCGGATATTTTTTTAAATTATAAATACTTTTCCGGAATTTAATAAAATATTTTACAAATTGTAAAAGCTTTTCCGGACCATTTTGTAATCTTAAAGAGAACTTACCGATCTAACGCGTGACCTAGCGTCAGTTCAGGGCACCTGCAAATAACATGAGAAGCATAGGAGAGCTCGACAGGTATTCCAAAAATAGATTGTGGAAGCATAAACGAACCCTTCAAGATAAAACAATTTTAATAGATTAAAATAATTGATACCTTAAAAAGCCGACAATTTTCATCTGACTTGAGATTGACGGATTGGCCATAATCTTTGTGACCAGCTATTACATAGGACATTGACTATAACGTTAAAACATCGACTATAACTGCTGCTGGGTTTCTACCTACTTTGTCTATTTTGAAGTTCCGCACCAGCTCTGGATGGCTCAGCTGAGGTATTCCATCCATACAACAAACAATTTGAAAACGCTTAACAAATGTGAAGACATTCTGTGATGCCGTTGTATTCGTTTCTTCATTTTCATTATCTTCATGCAAATCTGATGCAATTTGTTCACTTATCAAGCTTGAATTTTCTGTGCTTTCGGTTTTTAGTGGTCTTGTGAAGGTTAATAAAATGGTACTATATAAAATTAACGTGTTATACATCTCTAAAAAATTGAGAATTTAGGTGTGAGTTCATGTTCATTGCCTCGGGAAATAACCTGCACTACACTGACTGGCACGAAAATAAAATAGTTTTAGGATTGACTAAGGAACAATGAGCAGCCTAAGCATCGATTTTTCCTAGAGAAGAGAGTTCCCATCCTTTGAATAGGCCAACCGGCTGGCGAGGACAACAAATTGAAAGACATTAGAGTCAATATAAATGAGTAAAAAATATTATGTAGCTCTCTATTCCATCTTATGTTGCTTGAACCGGTTTTTTCCTCTTATGTTAGGTGAATCTTTTTTGGTTTTTGAAATTGAAATTCAAAAATGTGCAAGTAGACTGTATGGGTATATGATATTTGGCGGGTAATTGAATGGGAATATTAATTGTTATTTAGAGGCCCGAAACATTTCTAAAACTTGCTATAATCTATGACCTTTCATCTAGTTATTTTGGTTTATTTTTTACATGAAAAACAAAGTTATAAAAATATAAAAAATTAAAACGTTTCCTATAATATTAGATAAGTTTAAAATAAGTTGTAAAATCCAAATAAACTATTTAAAAATTAAAATACTTGGACATGTTTAAAAATAATTCCGAATATTTAACTGTCAGTTATTCTTATTCGGTTTTCTCTAGAAATGTTTGAATTATATCTAGTAACACTAAATGTTTGAAGTGCTCTTCAAGAACATGAAACAGAATTCTTTTGCTTGTTACCCAAAAAAGAGAAAAAGTTCAGAAATAGAAATTATTAGCCTGTCGCTGCAAGTGTATATTAGGGATTTAAAGTAGATATTCGTACAAGTTTTTTATAGTCGTTCCTCATTTCTTATTTGGAAATGATGAGTTCTCATTGTCTGCTATTTAAAAATAAAAGGAGTTCACAAAATTCATTGTATCCAAGTCAGAGATTAATTTTGGCTATTAATTTGCTATTGTTATCTTTTTCTTACTTACCCAATCAAGTATTCATGAAAATCTCTAAGTTCCCACTAACCGATAAGAGATTGCTAACACAAAAGTCTTCAATTCCTATATGCTCATCTGATTCCATCGGTATTCTTATACCAAATCCAGAAGTCTTGTCAGATTTACCGTTCATTATCTACGCTAATGGTTATGAAGAGCAGCCAAAATGCTTGCAACCTTTCCCTCCTGGATCACCACTTCTACGCTTAGAAATTCAACTGAAGTTTGGCTTTCCTTGTGGTGTGAATAAAAGACGAATGGTAAATACTTTTATCTGAATTTAAATTTTTTTGTTAATTAGGTATTTCCGCGTGTTGGTTTAGAATACTCGCTACGTGTTCTACTTAATAATATTAATAAAAATGAGTTCCAATCTCATATGAATAGGATTAATGGTTTCCAAAAATTGCCAAAAGTTCAAAACAATCAGCGTATTTTTGATATTCATTGCCAGTATTTCTCTGATATTAATCAAACAGTTGGACAAGTTTTGGAGATAAGGTAAAAATCCTTTGTTATACAAATCATTCGTAATTTCAAAATTAGTGCAGTAACAGGAACACTAATGGTAGATAAGTCAGTAGATGAAAAACTTTCTTCAACTAAAATTCATCAGCCTGAATGCAAATATACGTAATTGATAAGTTGAATTAATTGTTTCCGATTGAAAAATTTTTCAGAATACACAGTAATTCAGTTGATGGACCAGTCGCTGATAAAGTAAAGTTAGGCGATCGTGTTTTTCACAGATGGCGCTGTGATGAGAGATACGCGCTTAAAGTTGGTTTATTTTGTGCTGTTGTGGAATATTCTATTTAATTATAGGTATATCGTTGTTATGCTACAGATGGTCGTAACAGAGAGCATCAAATCATTAATGATCAAGGGTAGATTATGTTTTAGCTATTCATAAATTCTAACAAAATTTTAGATGTTCTACTGATACATCTTTAATGCCACACCCACAGTATATAGACAATCCTTCACAAGCACTCGCGTCTAGTCGTGTATTTCGTTTCAATTCCTCTTCACGAATCTTTTTTGATTGCTTGTTGTATGCTTGTTTGAAAATCGACCCTGAATGTCGAAGAACAACCGTAAGGTCAATTCGAAATATTTTATATTGCGAAATATTTTAGCAGCAAAAATGTATCAGCCGCATATCCTCAAGAAACACTTATAAATTTCAAAGACAAAAGCGCGAAATTATATCGAATTCGGAAATGATTTCTTCCGAGAGATATAGTATGGCACCTCAAATTGACAAATTAACCGTTCGTTTGGATACCGTTGAAGCGAACGAAGGTTGATTTATTTAGATAGCAGTATTACTTGTTTAAATTTACAGAGAATAATGATAAAAGTACAGAGTGTAAACTACGATCTGCGCTTGAATATTCTCAAAAAGCCGTAAAGGCATTGACACTTCTAAATTTGGTTAGTTTACTGACAGCCGTTCTGCTGGGATTTGCGCTTTGTTGCCTGAAAAGACGTTCTAACAACAAGATATTAATTTCATCTTTATCTGGGTAAAAGAAAACGTACCCAGTATTATCGATTTATAAATTTTTATACATATCCGTTCTAATCGTGTAAGATAAAATTCCGTTTTACTGTAATTTAGCCTTTGTTCTGCTAGTTGACCATTTATTCTTGTGACCTTTTTTCCGTTGAGCCTTTTCAACAACAAAGCATATTGTCGTATTGAGTACAATTGGTGCCTGTTGTATTTGAGATGTGTGAACCTAGACTCAAAAGGCCTTAAAAGGATCGATGATAGACTACGTGGAATAAAGAGAGTATTTGTTCGATTTAGGGAAACATGCAATTTTCATGGAAAAATTTTTGCTGTGAAGGGTTTTTTGGCTGAAGCGATTTGTGTTTTTTATGATTATGTACTATTATTATTTTATTGGTTTTATTTTACATTTTAGAGCTTAAAAATTCTTTAAAAATGCCAGCACAGGACGAGATTTTTCGAAATATTCGCGTAGTTGCCCAAGGTTTGGATGCGTTACGAGATGAACATGAAGCAATAAAAAACAAGCTGACTGGTGGTATTGATCTGCTTACGCCGGATGAACGTCAGTTGATTGACGAGAAAACATCAATTGTTGATAGGAATTTGGAGAATATACTTTTAGGCGTTGAGGAGGCTCAGGTTTCCTAAAATAAATTTATTTTTATGTTTCGTGTTACAGGTCATGGTTGCACTTGCTTCACATTTTCAAAATTTGGAGGCTGACAAACAAAAGTATAAAGCTCAAGTTCGTCGTTTATGTCAAGAAAATGCGTGGATTCGTGACGAGGTTTTATAAGCTATTATTTTTTATAACAAGGTGTTTTAGTTGAACTCGACTCAACAGCAACTTCGTACAGCAATGCAGGTTTCTTTTATTTTTCTTTAATTTAATTAATTTATACCTAGAACATTGCGCAATTGGAAGAAGAGAACAAGCACCTGAAATTTATGAATAGCATCAAGAAATTTGACGAGGATTTGCCGGAACTTGCTGACAAGGAAGGGGATCAAGCTGAACAACAACGTCCAGCAAGCGATGTCCATAATTCAACATTACAGGAACTTGGTTTTGGCGATGAGGAGGAGGATTTGCAAAGTTTGTTTTTCTTGTCTTAAATATTAGTTCTCGTAACGAATCATTGATGGGGGAAAGGCTAGGTTGGTATATCACCTATGTGTTATTGTTAGTTGTGTTTATCTTTGTTGCCTGAGGTAAAAGAAGACTGAATGCTCTTATTTTAAGCATTCAAGTCGATACCTCCTCGGAAATTATTTATTTTCATAAACAGAACTGAGCAATGTTTACATATTTGTTCTGTCTAAATTGAATAAACAATTAATAACTAAGCATGCATGCCCCCCCCTGTCTGCTTTTTACTTGATGTACAAAATTGTTAGTCATTTTTCCACTTAATTTTTCCCTGTGGCTTCATTCATTCAATGTCACTCTTCCTTCAATTCCGACATCTTTTTTATTTTTGGTTGTTTCTCTTATACAATTTGCCCTTGTTATTAGTAAATGACTGAATAAATCGATGTTTCTTTTTTATATTAAAGACGTTTACAGATAAAAAGTATTGAAAGAAGAATGATTCAGCTTCTTGAAATTATACAGGGATGAAATGTCTGATAATTCTGTACATAAAGAAAAACGCTGACGTGGGGGGGGGGGGGGGCTATAACTACCGTTCATTTTATACTTATTCTTATTTATTCTTCTTATGTTAGATACAAGTGGTCAATATTCAATGCCAACTCCGGCAAATGCGATGGCTGCGAGTGCAACTGCTGGTTATGATATACCACAACGTTTAAAAACGCTTCATAATCTTGTATGTCTTTCTTTTCTGTTTAATTTATTTAGAAAAAATTTTTAAGGTTATCACTTATGCGGCGCAAGGACGCTACGAAGTTGCTGTTCCCCTCTGTAAGCAAGCATTGGAAGATTTGGAAAAGAACAATGGACATGACCATCCGGATGTCGCTACGTATTTTTTGATTTTTGAATTTGAAAAGTATGTTTATTTTTAAGGATGTTGAACATTCTGGCTCTCGTTTACCGGTATTTTATATTATTGTATCTACTAGAAATTGAGTAAATTTATAGTGATCAGCGTAAATATAAAGAAGCGGCTACGTTATTAAATGAAGCATTGGCAATTCGTGAGCGTTGTCTTGGTGAAGACCATCCTGCGGTAAATATTTATTTCGCTTCGAATTTATTTTTCTATAGGTTGCGGCCACTCTTAACAATTTGGCTGTTCTGCACGGGAAGCGTGGAAAGTACAAAGATGCGGAACCTTTGTGTAAGAGAGCATTGGAGATTCGTGAAAAAGTGCTTGGTGCTGATCATCCTGATGTCGCGAAGCAATTAAATAATTTGGCGTTGATTTATCAAAATCAGGTTAATATCTTTTCTTGATTATCATGCTTTTCTATGTATTATATAGGGTCTTTACGATGAAGTTGAAAAGTACTACAAACGTGCGCTTAAAATTTATGAAGCAAAATTTGGTCAAGATGATCAAAATGTGGCGAAAACGATGAACAATCTTTCCTCTGCTTATCTAAAACAAGGAAAATACAAGGTTTCCGACTGATTCATTTTCTACTCTATTTTTTAAGGAAGCTGAGTTGTTGTACAAACAAATTCTAACGCGCGCCCATGAACGTCAATATGGAGAAACTAGCAACGACAACAAGTCTATTTGGCAAATTGCTGAGGACCGTGAAAATACGAAGAATCAACATGCAGATAGTGGCATATATCATGAAAATATTCAGGATGCAATGATGAAAGTCGATAAGTACGCATTTTTATTCGAAAATTTTGTCTGAGGTTTTCTTTTTTTTACGTTTACAAAGTAATTACTTTTTTCCTTTTAAAGCCCAACTGTAACCACAACATTAAAAAATCTTGGAGCACTCTATCGACGTCAAGGAAAGTACCAAGCTGCTGAAACACTTGAAGATGCTGCTTTGCGTGCTAAAAAACAGGTATTTCCTTACAGACATTAATATTGGGTTAAGGGTGTTTCAGGGGCATAGGGGGTATTTTTTGTTTTTTTTAACGGTGGTTAATTATCACCGTACCAATTAAGTCGTCGGAAGCCGAATGCGGTCGTCAAATGGAAGAAAGCAGTTTTAACAAGCTGATGCGGGATTTAGCATAAAGAGTTATCTGAGGGAGAAGCAGCAATTGTTTAACATAAGGTCAAAAATAGTTTAAAATTTTTCTAAAATTCTTTGTGGTTATTATTGTTGTGATTGCGCTTTCTGTCTTGACGTTTTCCATTTTTATAAGGATCCTTAATAATTTGGGGAAACAATTGCTTATATATGTCTTGTTGCCATCTTTCAAATTTTCAGCCTGGCATAGCATCACAACAATGTACAACTTATACCGGTTCTGATTCTCCACCAAAAATGCATGTATCTGATGAAATGACTACTAATCAAACACAAGTGATGGGACGTTCACAAATGACACAATCACATTCTTCGGGAGGACTGAAATCGCGATTAATGAATGTTTTGGGTCTTAGCCCTGGTAATGAAGGTGGCGCTGGTGGATCACAATAAGAATTAAAGTGTTTATATGTAATTTTTTTTATTTTTTCAAATTTAAATTCCCATTTTTGTCTGTGGTTAGTTTGCTATCTAGCACACAAATTTTCCTTTTAGTTTAGAAAATTTCTGATCAAAAATTTTTTTAATTTCAGGTATATTACTAAAGAATGACTGGTTTTTTTTCGAATTAACACATGTTTATAATAAATTAAGACTAAATTCATTATTCTTACAATGTTCGATTTTTTAGCTTTTGTCGGTAAAGTTTTTTTAATGTTTATTTTTAGTTCATATAAATTCTGGAAAAAGTAGGGGGGGGGGTTTATAGTAAATTTTCAACAAAGCTCACTTTGGACAATCCATAAGATTTAAAGCTTAGTTTGTCTTCTTTTTATGTAAGCTTTCTTGAGAGATTTTAAATTGAATAAAGCATATATGCAAATAGAATTTGCCAATAGAATATGCAAATAGAATTTTAAGGCCTATTCTAACTACTCATTTTTTTTCACCTAAAGTTTGCTTTATATAAGGTGAATTTTTATTTTGAAATTTTTTATCTAATTCCTTTCTCATAAGATAAGAACATCAGTTAGTTCCTTTAATGATTCAGCAGACTTTTGTTTCTTTTATAATGGCCATTAATCTTTATGGGAAAATTGATTGTAATAAAGGGGTGGAAGAATGGTTAATTGAACAGAAGAAAATAATTTTTCCTCAAAGATTGCCACTCTTGATCCTTTTGCTAGACGCGTATTGTCAGTTGTGTTGGTGGCGGTTTTGCCTCTAAGCGCTTCCATTTATCGTATAGAGAACGATTAAAGCCAAGACTAATTCATTTAACAAAGCCAAATACTTATATACAATGTTGTTAGGATTAATGGTTTATTCTAACATTGCTTTAATCATTTTTCATTTCTGCTTTCTGGTGCCATTCACTCGATCAGATGGTATATTATTAACCTGACATTTTAAAATGAATTAAGATGTTACAGGTACAACAAAATCAGACAACTTGAGTAACAGAGGTAGTGTATATGAATCCGTTCAAATCGACGATCCAGCTGAAGATGGTTCTTCTGGAATTTACTTCAGGATAAGCCAAAAAGGTGTCAAATTTAAATACTGGATTAACTAAACCTCTAATGTTTGCTAAATTTTAAGGTGTTGATTATCTTGCAAATTTAGCATCTAAAGGGTTGCCTAAAATTATGGTAGGTTTATGACATGATACTGATTAAATCTGAAAAATTCTTAGAATCGGTTAGCTTTACCGATGATAAGTGAAAGTGGTCTTGTGATAAGTGATGCAGTGATTACTAAAATGGACGAACCACAAATTGGGGTCAAGTTCGTTCCAGACTATGGTATCATATATTTTAAGCTGACAAAATATTTTTTGTAGGTGTCGATCTTTCTGTTGGTATACCAGAAGTGAGCATAACTGGAGGAACGGTGTTCTCTCATTGTTGCGCATAATAACTTAATCTTTATTCCTCTAGGAACTTTCCTTCTTTTTTGCCAAATATAATGCTCAAATGGTGGCTAACTTATTCAATTTGTATGTTTGTAGTTGTAATATTAATTTTATTATGTGTCAGTTTCGGGGGGAGGGGGTGCCAGTTTCGCCTCTCGCGTTTCGTTTTAAAATATGCTTCAGCACACCCCCGCCATGTACATATTCTGTTTAATTTGTAGAACTGTGCAGATGAGAGTGTTCATTCATCGCAACCTTTCAGAAGAATCTACTTCTGTTGAGGTCACAAATTGTACAGTTAATCCTGGAACGTTTGTAATGAAGTTTTATGGACCTGAAGCAAGTGAATTTTATGCTATTGTCGATATAATTAGGTCCGTATTTAATTTCCCAGATTTTTTTACTTTTATATTTCAGGGATGGTATTGACGGCGCGATTCGTGATAAAATTTGTACTTTGCCTCCACTCATGCGCGAATTTATTTATCAGAAAGTAATTTTCAACGTTGTACTTTAATATTTTTTTATCAAAGATCCATGAGATCTCCAGTCCCCAATCTTTTACAAACCAAACGACTCATTATAGTGATCATGACAACCTTGACGATCCTTCCACCATTTTCAATCAACTTTGTTCAACACATTCTGATGGCCGAAGGAGATCTAGTTTAGTACAAGGCACTAGTGAAAATCCTCAGGTTGTGCCTTTAAAGTTACCTGTCATCATAATTGTTCTTTATATTCAATGTTATATTTAAGGAAATGTCCCAGTCCAAATCTGCATCTTCTGAAGATGAACAAGCACTCGAAGTAGACATTACTGAGATGAACGTTCCTAATTTGCTACCAGATCTTACACTTCGCTATCCACCTAAATTTTCACATCGAGATTTAATCTTTGGAATTGACGGTGGTTTTATGAGCAATGGAAATCGAGCACCAGCTTTCGTAAAAAGACCAAAGTTTAATGACATACAAGTTAGAGATCAGGTCGAATTTTCTTATTCTATTTTTGTCAATATTTATTTCTGACAGATGCTTGGACTTATTTTTAGTGAATTTTTGCCGAATACTCTGTTCTACCACATTTTTAATTCTGGACTTGGTCATGTTTCTGTTAGTTATTCTCATTATCATATGCCACGAATGCTGTAAGCTTTTAATAAATTTGTTGATTTAACTGATCTCTTATTTGAAAGCCGTTCAATGTCCAAATTGGTATGTGCGGATTGCCGTTTACGTGTTAAGTGGGTGTCGAATAAAATTTTAATACTATACTACATAAAATAACGAATTTTTCTAGTGCCAACCTTACAAAAACACCGAAAGCTCTTATTGATCGTAATGGAGTAACACTTTTGCTTGAAGGAGATATCGGCGTTAGTTTTTATGCCTTTTTATCTTTATAAATTCATAATTTCAGGCTCATTTCTGGCGTAAAAATCGAACTTATAACATCCTTTCAGCAAATGGTCAACTCCGAGTTGGGGTAAAAATATTTTATTCTTTGAATTTACATACATATAATCATTAAGATAAAGCCACATTTTCGTCATTCACGCCTATACAACGATGTATTATTAGCTGGAGTTGATTTCAAAATCTATCGAGCAGGCATGGAAGGACTCGTGTCGGGAGCCGTTCGGAAACTGCTTAGGCGAGTTCCTTTACTTATGGCTTGGGGATTATGTTTTAATAATGGATTTTGTCTCTAGCTTTTTGATCCCTCGCGCAATTTGGCCAAAAATACAACAGAGGCTACGTCTAGTTGTTAATCATAAAGGTCATTTTATCACCTAATGTCTAATATTATTATCCTTATCAATCTTGTTCAGGGGTCCAGATACCTCGTTTATGCGGTTATGTGGAGTTTATGCGGCTGCATCTCGACTATATAAGGTAACTCTTACTAAAATCTTTACTTGTAGCTTCACTAAACTTTAATTAAATTTTCTAATTTTAGTCATGCCGCAATTATTAGCGGTGATTTTGATGTTGATCTGCCCGTCTTGGTAAACTCTTTCAAGCAGTTTGTGGATGAGCGTCAAAGAAATACGAAAACACGGCGGGAATTGGCCCAAAAGTTCAGATACTTTTGAATGCTTTTAATTATAAATCATGCTAATAAAGTTTGAGCGAGACCATGCGCATTCCATACGATGCGTTTAACAAACAATATTTGGTATACTTTATTGGCTTTTTAAAAATATGTAGGATTATGAAGGAAAAAACAAGTCCAAAAATAGTGTAGGACTGCCAAATATTAATAGTTTGCTCTTCCTGTTTGCCTTTGTTGAAGTGTTGTGCAGTCATGTCGAGCAGTTGTGCTAAATTTAAGTGTTATTTTGCTTTCCACTGTTGGTTAAAAATAGTATTTGCTTGGTTTAATCAGTTTTATAAGCTACTTAAATTTTTGGAAGCTTTTTAGAGAATCGGATTAACCAAGAATTAATGGACGTACTTGTCTCGGCGTATAAATACAACAACAGCATCCGCCAACAAAAACAGGGCGCACAAAAAATATAAAGCCTAAAATAATTTTCGATTACATATGTAAAGATGAATAGGCAATACCGCGGCACCCGCCCATCCCTTCACCAAGAAACCAGTCTCACATCCTTTAATTAAAAGATTAAGATTATCAATGTTCCTAAAGTTTTACCTGGAATTCCAGCGCACCCGCTGAATGTACCGCCTCCAATCTAAAACTTTTAAATCAGGAATCTTTCATGAGCTAATAACCTGTCGGATAAATGTTGGCATGTGATCTGAGTTTAAACATATTAAAGAAAATGGAAAAAAGACTAACCAAATCCTGTTGCATACCACGTCTAAAGAATTTATTTATTAATAGCTAGTATTTTAACGTTACCTCAAATGCTCCAAAAATAAGAAACGCAATCACACCAACAACGGAAGCAATAATTTGCTAAAAAACTGAGAAAATTTTCAAATTTTTATGCAATATGCAAACAGAGAAACTTAAGCTCCTTCCTGAGGTTAGATAAATGCAGGTAAATATCAATGGCGCAAGTGCAAAAAGGAAACTGAGAATGATAATGGCTAGTTGCCCCCAAACACTGAATTATGTGAAGGTATTAAAAATCATGTGGATTAATGTCAACTTTTGTCCACGCATTTGAAAGTGCAATGAAGAGCTCCAACGGTCAAGGCTCATCGGAAAAAAAGATGGTGGACATATTTCTCGGCTTTGTTGTGTAGAGTTGATAGTTCTCCAAAAACAAACTCCACTAAAATTTATTATGTAATTTATTATACAAGACTAACATACGGAGCTGTCAGGATCAATATCATGGAAACCACACAACTTATCTTCAAAAAATAGAAAAATTAGACCAACCAGCTCGAATTTACCAACCAGCACTACTAAACGAATACTTAATGAGATGTGAGCGTAGAATCTCGTTGAGGCCATCTTTTCTATTTTCGAATCACTTAGTGCCTGTATTACGTTGTATGATTGGTTTCGGCTAATATGGTATTCTTGCTGTTGAAATTCGTGTTGGAGAGTAACTTCCGTTAGTTGTTGGGAAGGGGGCTGAGAATCAACCCAAAATGAATGAATTTTGCTTAATGCTAAGGATAGGCTTAATCTAAAACAGTTCAGAGCACACCTCACAGTTCAGTTCCGGCTCAGATGAGAAAAATTTGTTTTAACAATATAAAATCAAAATATTTTTAGAAATGATTTAATATTTTTTTCAAGTTTTCCCCACTTGAATGTATTACAACATGTTAACTTTCACGCATTATTGTGTAAACATCGGATAGTATATAAATTGTATGGATGAAATGCCGCGCAGTACAAAATTTCTAGCAGCATTGAGTGAATATATGTGTCCCATTCGTTGTTGTTGTGAAAATATTTAGTTGGCGGAAAATGATGAGGGTAAAAAAATTGTGAGGGACAAGAAGAACCGGATAGTAGTAGAGTGAGAATATGTAGCACTTCTCATCTCTCTGCGCTTACTGCTTATTTTTCTAAATATCATTCACTATATGTATTGACGCGGATCAGTGATCACATTTTTGTAAATGAGAATTTATATATTGAATTTATTCGGAAATATACCAGGCAAAAATATTTTAACAATGATGGCACCAAAAGAACCCAGAAATCACTCAAGAACTCGAAAAATAATTGATAATATTTACCAATATATTCCAATAAACATTTAAAAAATAAAGTCAAGAAAAAGAAAGAACGAAATGATTTAAGTGTAGGAATTAAATTACTTGATTTATTATAACTTCATTCTAAGGAGCTAAGCATCATCAGCTGTTTCAGTACCTTTGTTTGTGACGTCTCTCGGATCTCTCCTGCCAGAAACATCTCGTCCACAACAGAATATACCTTAAATATTTTTGTAAAATTAAAACATTAAGTACGGGTCCACCCAGAAGATCAGCTCCCTATTGACCACATATCCTCCACAAAATATTTGGAGTTGACCTTTTGGGTTGATCCCTACTAGAAAGACAAACCTTATAAAAATTAAAGACAAGATCGAGTTCGCAAACATTGTGAAAGTATTCATTAAGAACCTAGAAATTTTAAAAAAATTTGGCGCTATATGAAATTAGGTTGGGAATCGTTTTTTTTTCATCACTTTTTTCATTACTTTTTTCCTCCCTTGACATGACATAATGGTCAGCATTTTCTTCCTTGTTCAGCTCCATTAAATTTGCCTGTGGCATAATCAGATGAGAGGACAGAAAAACACACACACACCACACACACTGACAGACAAAACAAGGACGGACACGGACAAACAAAACACGAACGAAGACCGACAGATAACGGACGGACACGGACAGACAAAACACGGGCGAAGACCGACAGATAACGGACAGACAAAACACGGACGAAGATGGACAGACAAAAAAGACGGACGAAGATGGACAGACAAAAAAGACGGACGAAGATGGACAGACAAAAAAGACGGACGAAGGACAGACACGGACTAAGGACGGACAAAACTCGGACGAAGAGGAAAAAATATTTAAAAATTAATCCATTCCTCTATCATCACTCATTTGATTATGCCACAGGCAAATTTAATGAGCTGAACAAGGAAGAAAATGCTGACCATTATGTCATGTCAAGGGAGGAAAAAAGTAAAGAAAAAAAGTAGTGAAAAGAAAACGATTCCCAACCTAATTTCATATAGTGCCAAAAATTTTGTTTTTCAAAATTTTAAATCAAACCTCCACAAAATTGTGTATTGCTTCGAGGTAATACAAGTTGTTGTCCATTATATCAACACAAATACAAAAATAAAGTCCGGCATACCTCCGATAAACAATTTTGAAATTGCGAAACTATAAAAAATTTTTTGGTACTTTTCCGTTATCCCTACAGACTTTGCGGACTTCTTTTGCATTTATATGTACAGAATTATCTCACTGAATGATGCCCAGAAAAATAGAGTGAAATTGAGGAAGAAAGTCTGCCTATTCCGTACACAAATGTGTCCGCAAAAATAGTCCGAAAGTCTATAGGGATAACGGGAAAGTACCCTTTTTTAGACTTAAAAAATATTGGTCAAATAAAAACCTCAACAAAATTTGTGTGCTTTGCATCACGAACGGTAACTACTGCATGTACTTCTTCAATTAATTTTTGCTTTTCGTCATCATCAAAATGCATGTACCATTTCGCTAGCCTAGTTTTTCCTAAAAAATATAAAAATTGGATTAAAAACATTTTAATTATCAAAATAAAACCTGCACGATTCTGAATCAGAATAAATCTTATCATTTGATCTTCAAAATTAAATGAAGAAAGTTTTTATGTCGGTCGAATATTCAGGTAAAAATAAATTTAATTCCAATGAGAAAGTTCAAATTTCCTCAGCGGGACTCAACTGGAACTTACGATCGCGACAAACTGTCCGTTTCTAAAAAAAATGTCGAAATGTCATCAAACGAATTATCAAAACTTATTTTGTCAAGTAAATGATGAAGTGTTAGTCTGACTTTACAATCAGTCAGAATTATCAGTCCTGTGAGCCTTATCAGTCGTATTTTTTCTATTTCTTTTTTATGTATAATTTTTTTCTAGTGAAAAATGGATATTATTACAATCGGAGGTTTGGTTGCTGTTGTTGCTATTGTTATTGGATCTTGCTTTACTATTTATAAATTATTAACGCGAGAAACAACATTTGAAGAGGTAATATATTAATCCTTATGATTTAATGCATAAAATTATAGGTTTATGGAAATGATATGGCTAAACCTTTGGTTGCAGAAAAGGGCAAAACAAAAGGGAAGCGCAATCATTCTAAAAGACAGAGTCCAAAGAAGGAAACTGATAATAAGGAGGTTCACGTTTCTGAAGATGATGAAGCTAGTGGTGATTTTGTGGTTGTAAAACAAATGGAGGAAGCAGTCAAAGGTTTTGTTTTTTTCATATGATCTTATACTTTTCTGAAACTTAATTTAGTGTCATCTTCAACTTCTGAGGTTAACGATGAGTTGGAAAATTTGCGCGTTGAAAATGCTGAGCTGAAAAAAGAAAAGAGTGAAGAGGCCGAAAAACTTGTCGGCTATGAGGAAACGATTAAGAACAAGACTATTGAGACAAAACAAGTTCTTTGAAATTTTAAGTCTCCACATATAAGAAAAATGGGTACTTGCGGGTTGTCCCAAACCATTTTTTGTGAAATTATAATGGTCTAAATAAAAACACTCATAATAGTCAGATGTCACTCCCTCAAAGACTTTAAATAGTAAAGGGCAAGTATCGATGTTCTAACCATTATGAGACCATTTTGATTATAAGTCGTCTAAATCTATTGGCAAACTGGATGGGATAACTCGCAAGTGCCGGAAAATTTCTTTTCTTTAGTTCCTATTTTTTGCCCATTTAAACTTACAATTAAGATGGATGATGAAAATAAGAAACTGCGTTCTAAAAACGATCAATTCTCCGCACAATTGGAAAAACAGCTTAAGGATTTGGAACATTTGCGTGCTGAGAATGATCAATTGAAGCGAGAGAAGAATGAACAAGACGAACGTCATGTTATCTTTGAACAAACTGTAAAGAACAAGCTTATTGAGACACACCAAGTTTGTTTTCTTTTTTTTCTTGGATTTAATCGTTTTTAGTTGGGCGATGAAAACAAAAAGTTACGTTTGAAATGTGAGCAATTTTGTGAGCAATTGGAAAAGAAGAAAACTGAGATCACTAAGTTCTGCGAAGATCGCGACATGGCTATGAAAGAAGTGCTTAAACTTCGTGAAGAGCGTGACCTTGCGAAAACCTTTATGGAGAAAGCAGCTGCCGATATTCATTCAAAAGATATTATGATTCGGAATATGGAGACGAACTTTGAGCATCAACGTCAAGCTCTTCAAATTGAATTTAATGTTAGTTTTTCTGTTTTGATATAATGTTCTGATATAATTTATGTCAATATTTTAAAGAATGAGCGTGGTCATTTTAAAAAAGTGGAGCAAGAGTGGTTAAATGCTAATGGGCAATTGGCTAATGAACTTACTAATGCAAATGAGATTGTTCGAGGGCTTGAGTATAAGAAATCACAAGTGGAGCAGAAACTCGTTGATGAGCAGGTTTTTAATATTTTTTAAAAATTTGTTGCAAATATTTTAGAAAATTCGAAGCGATGCATATGCGCAAATTGAGAAATTAAAAGTTGAGATGAGCCATGCTTCTGAATTATATAATAATCTTCAAGCGAAATCTGAAGCTGTTCAGACTGAAAATGAAAAATTAGTTTCTGTTAATGCTGAATTAAAGAAGGAGGCCACTCATTTTCAATCTCAAAACAAAGCTATGAGTCAATCATCTGCTGAATTGGATCAATTCAAGGTATATGATTTATTTAAACAATTTAGTATAAAATAATTTTAGGTTACAATTGCGGAATTGAATACAAAGCTGGATCAACAACGTTCTCGTAATCAAGAGTTGAGAGATGCTAATTATAAGCTGATGGATACTGTGAAGGTTTCTAATTAGTTTGATGAATATTTTACTATAATATAATTTAGCTCCTCCAATCTTCCAAATCGCTTGTTAATGGTACGCCTCCCATCATTACTAATGGAAACATTTCTGGTACTCATGTCGAACAAGATTCTGCGGTCGTTGAAAAGCTCGTCTTAGAAAACAAACAATTTAAATCAACGCTGGACTCTTTGGTATTATTACTTTATTATTATTTATTTAAATTTTTAATTGAGTTAAGTTGTCCTTTCTTACGTAAGAAAGATCTATGTTAAACTTATTTGGGGTGTCCTCTGATCCACTTACTGGGAAGTTTTCTTACTGATTTAGGGAGGTCCTCTTATTATCTTCATTACAATTTTTGTTTATCTTGTATCTATTAAATAATTTGTAAATTAAGAATAAGCAACTGGAAGAAGTTTCAAAGATAGCATTGGAGGTTGAAATTGATAGAGATGCTAAGGTTGCACAGATTGAGAAAATGTTAAATGAAGCAAAATCGTAATGTACGTAGTATCTAATTTTTTTCTTTTTAATTACTATTACGGTTAATGAGCTATACATAATGTACTATCTCTTATGTACAAGTAGAATTATAAACTGATTTTATTAATCTAAGAATTTACACAAAAATTTGGAAATTTTCATCATTTTTTTCGGAAAGGTCGAACCACATCAGGGATGGGTTTACTTCCACTGCCGTCTTCCGCTGAATTCCGTCTTTCTTTGTTCTTCTACCTTCCGTCTGCTTTTTTGGCCTCTTCCGCCAGAAATACATCCCTAATCACAACACTCCATTTATAAGGAAAATTAAGATTTTAAGAGTAATGATTTGTTATTAGCTTTTCTCATACTTTATCAGTAAAAAACTTAATTTGGTGGACTAGTCTTTAAGTAAATAAATTGGCATTGATTCAAAGAGGTGTCAGCTGTCATATACTCTTTAATTCTGTCTTAACAATAGAATGAGAGAGAGAGAGAGATTGATTTGGGTAAAGAAAGGTCCTCCAAGGAGAGAAGATCTCTTAGCTTTTTAAATTTTGAGCGGCTGTTTCTAGATCACGCTAAAAGTCTAAAAGAGAGGAATAAAAATGGCCGAATAATGGAAAAATGGATAAATATAGTACTCAATATGTTTTTAAGGAAGTTTAATAGAAAATAAGTTTATTATTTAATCCTATAATTGTTTATCCGTTCTACATACAATAGTTTTTTTAGAATGTATAATGGAGATAATTTCTCTGATCGAACCATCATTTATTAGATTATTTGTTAAATTTAGACTGCATTTGTACATTCTTTTACTTTCTCAAGCTCACTTTTGTATATTTGTTTCTTTAATGTCTAAAGGTAATTTTTGACATTTGCACTTATGAGATTTTTAATTTTGCCATACAGTTCTAGCCCTACCACAAACTTTTGGAAGAACCTGCACTTTTGAGAAAGGAGTTGAGGAGGATTGTGCTATGTGGAATTTTGTTAATTCAAAACAATCTTATCTACAAATGCACAATAATACATATGGTGAGAATAGTAACACTTCGACAACATTGTCTATATATAATTTCCGCATTATGGGTGGCCATGACATTAATTCTAGTAGTTTCAATTAATTTTAAAATTTATTTGATGTTTAGATCACTATGCTTACTATCGTTTTTCTAATGATATGACCGAATCTCATGTTGCTATGATAGTTAGTTCGTTTTTTGCTCACACTGATACACAATGCGAGTTGCGTTTTCGGTTTAATGTGAGAGCAGATTCCAGGTTAGGGTTTCGCAACTCAAAGAATACTCATCGAATAGCAGTTTATTTCATTTAGGTCTGGAGCCGGATTGTTAGTTACAACGGAGCAGTTGTCACTCAGACGTTCATTTAGCAATTCAAAAGAGTCGACCTCTAATGGCAACCAAGCAACGGATGAGGAAGATGAGGCAGATTGGATTCGGCCTATATTAAGGTAATATTGTGCAAAATGCTAGTTAAATGCCTCATGATTTATAGCAAATTAATTTGCACATTTTTATTAAGGGAACGCTTCGAACCGGATACTTCTACAGATGCTTCTGCTATGTATGTTTTTTTGCAAACAATTAGAAAATAATTGAGAAATTAAAGATGGTCCCATGGGCGAGTTCTTCTTGGACAATTTGATTTTCCAACACGAATACGAATTGAATGTCATCCCTCTACAATAGCTATGTCTGATGGTGGAGTTCTCAATGTTGAATGCAAGATTGATGATTTATATTTGGTCAACTGTGCAGGCAAGTTCTATTGTCACTTAAAATTTCCTTGTGATAATTTAAATTAAAAACAGAGAAAGAATGGAGGTCTACTGATGATACAAGTGCATGCCCAAAAGGAAGAGATTCATGTCGTCCTTTTGGAGCAGATCAGCAGAAGCGAATTTGTCTGGATGATTATCAAATTTGTGACATGGTGGGTCACTTATTCTTTATAGTATAATTATATCAACATAGCATGCTGATTGTGCTGATGGTGAGGACGAGTCGGATGAGTTATACAAATGCTGTAAGTTTAAAATTATTTAAATGATTTAAGTTTGGATATTTTATTGTCTCCTAAGTGTTTCTTTTTAATTTTTACATCACAAGTTATAAAGATACTTTTTCTAGTTCAAGTACCTGAAGGAGCTCGCTGTGATTTTGAAGACATGCGCTGGCTGCCAGCAGGTTTTTTATTTCTGTGGTCATTAATTTTAACTTATCAGGATGCGCACAATGGCGTTTCTTCAGCAGCTTATCAGCAGGCCGGTACAAAAGCAGAAATGATTCTTTTGGATTATTGACATCAGGAACTACACCACATTTAGTTTGTTTTGTTTATTCTTTAGTTTACTTTTATTGTTTTACTCAGGTCTCGTTAGAAAATGGACAAACACAACGACCTGGAATTCCACCCAGTGAGTGATAACAGGAGCTTATCTTTTTAAAATTATTTTTACAGGATTCTATTACAACGAGGGACGACTCTACAAACCGGGCCATTTTTTATTTTTTTCAAGGTTAATCGCTTATATTTGTTTACTTTAAACATATTACAGTTATGGCCATATCCATGATGGCCAACATGACATATTGTAAGTTAATATTGTAGCTAGATTTGACCAAATAAAATTCTTTTTACAAAAGGTATTCGTTTGCTTTGTCTCCACCATTACCTATCCAGAGAAATCCTATTGATTCAACGCGCCAGTGCATGTTGCGCTTTTTCTATTGCCTTACCGGATTTAGTCCATTCCAATTATTTCTTCAATTACGTGATAAGCCAAAAGAAGTTGCTAAACCAATTTGGGCTCCACCTCACGATGAACATATCCGTGAACCTTGTGAATGGCATCGAGTTTCCGTTCATATTAAAACTGAATCGTTGCTCATCAATGGAGATTATTCTCTCAAGTTGGGCTTCGCCAAATTGGCCGGTTCTATGGGTTCAATTGCTATTGACGATCTGTCACTAAGTCCGGATTCTTTTGGTAATTAAATAATTATTGTAAATTATATAGTCAAGCTAAAAACTTGCTATATGGTATAACAAATTAAACTTTCACAACTATAGGAGTTAGGTACTCTTTGCTTCCTGAGGTGCTTTCAATTATTGATGAAGAGCGACATGGTAATGGTAGTGAATGGATTGTGCCATACACAGGAGAATATCGGTACGTAACGTACTCAAAAAATAATTGAACATTTTTCACACTCGTAATTTAAGTTTGGAAATGGCTGGCGCTCCAGGTGGCAACTTTGTTGGCATAGCTGGCGATAACCATGAAACTCGGGCTGATAGTTTAGCGGTAAACTTACGTCTGAATGCCGGCCAGCAAGTTAAATTATTTTTGGGACAAGAAGGCAGATGTATTTGTGATAAAAACATTGGAGAAAATCTTATGGGTGATCAAAAGGATCTAGTATGCTTTATATTAACTTATTGTTTTCAATTTATATTTCTTAGAGTGAGCAGCTTTGTTCTTTATCAGCCGATTATCTGAACAATATAAGCAGTGGCCCATTGAGTTTTCCGGGCTGTAGCGGTGGTGGTGCTTCTATATTATTTATTGGAAGCAAACCTGTTGTAGTAGCTGCTGGTGGCGGTGGTGCTTTCTCTTTAAATTCAGTGAAGTATGTCATAGTAAAGAGTATTCTAATAGCTATGAACTATTGGAATAGGATCGACAAAATTGGACAACTACCAACGATTCTATCTGTCACAAATGGGCTTTCAATTTCTGAACATATAGGTGACGAGCTACGTTTTCAGCAACGTTCACGTTTTGATAAGCTAATTTTTTTGGAGCAGCGTCATTGTCCACCAGGGAGCAGATGGAATTTACCTGGCGGAAAAGGTGGAGGAGGGTAAATATTTTATATACAAACGATTTAATTTAAACAAATTTTATAGAGCTTCCTGCAACGCAGGTGGAGGGGGTGGTGGCGGTTATCAAGGTCAATTTAATTTACTATTTTAGTAACCACGAAATAAATACTTATCAACGAATAATGTAATTAGGTGGTTCTGGTGGATTAGTTGGACCTGGTTTGCCAGGAACAAGTGCAATCATCCGTACAAATGATCTCATAGGCGATCATCTAATTTTACCAAAAAGCAACCCAGACCGTGCTTTTGCTTCCATCATAGCCTGCCCACAACGTGATTGCCCAGCTGGGTAGATTTTATTCTGTTTTGAAATCATTAGACTATCTAATTAGGTCAAATTGTACATTTGGAACGATAACGACACTTTCCGAACAAAGAAATGGATCCATATCACAACCAAAATGTATTTGCCCCGATGGGAGTGTGGTAGAGCCTAATAGTGCAAGTATCTGTCGGATCAGTAGTATTTCTAACTTCAATTTATCTTAATTTTATCTTCAATCTTTTAGATTCTCCAATACTATACAATATTTTTGGCCAACTTTCTTTTACCGTCCAAAGATTTATAGCTGGTATTATTAAATTTTATTTAATTTACTTTAGTCCCTAAAAATAAATTTCTCACTTTAAATTTTCAATAGCTTGCCTGCTTGTTATCTCATTGTTTCTATCGTTGATATGCTGCTTCAAAATAATATATCGTGCACGTGGTTGTGGAAAGAAACTCAGTCCGAGCCCATCCGCTGATGTGCATGAGCTCATTGCTATTGTATCTGGTAAAGATAATAGACCTGTCGCCAGTAATAATGATAACTGCTTGTATAGCGATACCAACTTCGGCATAAGCGGGTATATAATTTCATGCGTATATTCATAATTTTTGTTTTCAGTAATCCAATTTACGAATCATTGAGTTTAACTCCACTAAAGCAGATTCCTAGACACTCGCTTAAATTGGACAAGTATGTATTAATTAGTCAATTGTTTATTATTTTTCTATTATTGCTAGGATAATTGGTCATGGAGCTTTTGGAGAAGTATTTGAAGGTTGGTTATTGATGGGAGAAGGTGATAGCTCCTTTATCGATGACAATTCATCAAAAGATAACCAATATAATGAAAAAATAACAGCAATCAAGGTTGCTATAAAATCCTTACCATTGGAGTCAGCACGTGATTTTGGCGATGATTTTGAAACAGAAGCTCGTTTGTTAAGGTTGTTTTTTCCTAAAATTACATGTAAAATTACATTCTATTTCTTTTTAGTCAGTTCAAACATCAGAATATAGTCACTTTTTTTGGAGTCTCGTTCGAGCAGCAACCAAAATTAAGTTTTAATGAACGTTTGTCTTCTGTTACAATAATAACCGCTACTAATTTTTAGAGACCATACTCGAATTTATTTTACCTTTTTATTTTAGTTAATTGTGCTTGAGTTTCTAGAAGGTGGTGATCTCAAAAATTTCTTACGTGAGAATCGGCCAAGACAGCAGGTTACTTGGTTTTTCACTAGCTAAATCAATCCGTTACGCAATTAGGACTATGTAAGCAACTCCGAGGTTCTGGATTCAACAATGTTGAGAACTGGCGATCTTTTGGGATTTTCTTTAGATATAGTAAAAATAATTTAACTTTATCTTACTTGGATTTAACTTTAAGGCACGTGGCTGTCAACATTTAGAAGAAACGCGATTTGTCCACAGAGATATAGCAGCAAGAAATTGTTTACTTACATCTAAAGTAGGCAATAGAATTGTGAAGATCGCGGATTTTGGAATGGCTAGGGATATTTACAGGTTTATATCGAATTTAATTGAGATTTGTTTAATTATAGAAATGACTACTATCGAAAAGGAGGAAAGGCTTTTCTCCCAGTTCGATGGATGCCACCTGAAGCTTTTTTGGTGAACTATTTAAAATAATATAATTTGTAATATTTTTATTACAGGATGGGTTGTTCACTTCGAAAACTGATGTTTGGGCTTATGGAGTTTTGCTATGGGAAATCTTTTCGCTTGGTTACATTCCATATCCAGGACGAGATAATTTAGAGGTTATTAAAAAGACTAACTATCAGCTATGCTTATTCTAAATAAAATTTATACTATTATGACTACAATGAAGCCTAGGAAATGAGGTTCTTTTACCAAAAATTATATTGCAGGTAATGAGGCTTGTTGTTGCTGGTGATCGGCTTGATCCTCCAGTCGGTATTCAAGATGAGATTTATGAGCTGATGCTTCGCTGTTGGAATACAGAGTCTGAGCAGCGTCCAAAATTCGCAGATTTGGTCTGCAAATTTGAGAATTTACTTAAAGTATGTTTAAAAGTTTCAAACAATTTTTTAACGAAATAAATACAAATTTTTAAATCTATGTATTTTCATATTTTTAGAAAAATGATCTTGTAGCAGAACCGATTCCTCCAATGAGAAATCGTTTAATTAATGAGCGCTCAGTTTCTGGCACCCCATCAATGAGTAGTCGTGCATATGATACTCAACCTACAAGCACGATATCAAGAGTATCTTTTTTAGATATTTAGTACAAGATTAAAAAAACGTTCATCACAGGCTACAGCTTCAACTGGAGTCTATTCATCAAATAGTGGAGCTGGTGCATGTAGTTCCACGTCAACATATGAAACAATGCCTATCATCGGTATTCACTTTTTTTTGAATTCATTTGCAATTATTTTAGGCGACGGTGTTTGCCGAGCTGTATATCCTCCATATCAGAGCTGTCAATCAGAAGAGAAGGTTAATATACAAATGATTATGTTTACTTTTTATCAAATAGTTCGTACGCTTATATGATCAGCAACGGACTGAAGAAAATTGTTCAGATGAAACTGGAAGCCAAGATGAAAGTGCTGGTGAGTATATACATTTTAACATTTCATCGCTCAATTTTAGGAACTGTCAAGCTACGCAATTGCTTAATAAAACCATCATTTTTGGATTCAGCTAAAAAAAGTAATGCGCATGGTTGGAATATAAAACAGGATAGAAATATAAATTTTACATCAATTTAGGGGAGAAAGTTGACAGAAGGTGCTTTCGATGGAGTCGTAGGCCATCATTGCCTGATACGACTTTACCTAATGAACAGAGGGAACACTCATTGCCTCCTTATCCCTCGATGAGAACAACAACAAGACATTGTGATGACCAAGACTCGGGTATCGAATCAGCGCGTTCTTTTGGTGGGTACGCTATCCAAATTGGCGAAATTGAAAAAGTTCAAAAATAGATGACTAGTATCAGTCGAAATATTTTTACTCTCGGTTTTTATTTATTAATAATAATCGTAATAAAGTATAATTTATTTAATATAGTCGCTTTAGATTTTTTGGATAATTATTCCTTATACATTAATACTATTAATAGATTAAAATCCAGCTGTAGTATATACATATAAAGACTAACAATAAGAACAACTAAATGTACAAACATACTAGCTTAAGCAAAATCGATATATGCCAGCTAGCGTGTTTAAAAGGAATACAAAATGTATGGCTTAAAAATATTTGGCATTTCTTTAAAGTTTACTCGCATTGTAGGTTATAGGCTTTCGAAGTGTTAAAACAAAGGTAACGAAATAACCTTAATTAAAAACTTATTTTAAGAAAAAACGGACTTTATTTATTAATTATAATCCAATAGAAATATTTGTATTACAAAAATAAAAATCTGGTACATCTGTATAATGGACATTGTGGAGATGAACAAAGAAGCGCCTCTGCTGAACATCATTAGTCAGCAGAATCCTTCTAGCTTAGATGTTTCTTCTACAGAGACTAATGGTTAGATTTACAATATAAACAAAACGTTAAATTTAAAAGCAAAATGCTAAATATTAAACCTGGATTGAAAGAAATATATTTAGAATATATGAAATGCAACGACAATGCTGATATGCTTTCAGAGGATATAAGCAGAAGCAGCTCACAAATGGAGTAAGATATAAAGTTTAATGAATCAAAATTTAAACAACCCGGGGCATTAAAAAGAAATGTAAAAATACCAAAATTTAGCAGCGGAAGCATATCAGCAAGGATTCGAGAATTAGAGGCTGAACAACAACAATTGAGCGAATCATTGTTGTCTTTGAGCACAAAATTCGCACAAGTACAATTTCGGATACAGCAAATTGCTTCTGCGCCAGCTGAACAACGTGAGGTAAATTTTTTAATATTTAGTAAAACATCGAACCGAACAATGTTTAATAATTTTAAATATTAACTGATTATTTAATGCTATACAACGTTAAGGGAATGCTAAATCAACTTAAACAATTTGCTTCTACAAGTTGCACTAATAACCGAAATCTCAGACTACAGCAAAATAGTGAAAATTCTAATTCATCTCTAAATATTGTGGATCTAGAAGAAAACGTAAATGTTATGACAAATGGTAATGCTGCTAATATGACTCATTTAGTTGAAGAGCTGCGGTTACAACTTGGTGAGTGTAATTGAAAAATTCTTAATTCTGAATATTTCCATATAAATGGCAATGACAGATGAGCTGGAAAATTTCGCTTGGCGGAATGGACATCTACGTGAAGGTGATTTACCACTTAGCGAATTGCGCGCAAGGCAAACTCTGGTTAGTATATATTTTCATTGATAGGAATTCTGATTTATAAGGGTGTTGAGATATCCGTCAAGAAATATATTAATCAATGCGAATGATCAGATTTTAAATTATCAGATATTAGAGCGGTTACGGGAGAAGATGCATCTTCGAGTTAAATTGGCTGGACCTGATGCAGATGCCGATGAAAATGAATTTCGTAAAAAACTGGATGCAGAATTGGATGAAGCGGAACGAGGATTGCTTGAAAAGGTTTTGAAAATAAGGTTGAATTAGTATGATATTAAGAAAATATTTCAGGACCAATTGGTGAAGCAACTTAGTACACAGGTTAGTCAATTTAGTTGTAATAGGTTTAAATCATTTAAAAAATTATGAAATTTGGATATTTTATTTTAAACACATGTAGATATCCGATCTGGAGCAGTATGTACAGTTGTTACAACGGGAGGCAGTGACTCTCCCTTGTTCAGGCATATTATTATACATAATATTTAAATATATTCAGTCGTTTTCACACGATCCACTAATGCGAATAATATTTAAGATAATGCTGGAACAGCTGCTGGTACAAATTCAGTACTTAACATAGAAGCACCACAGCCAGCAAAAACTAGCAATAATCATGGGACAAATACTAAGTCAATTATTAATTTGGCTCGTTACCTTTGGTATGTGAATTGCATAAATAAAATTAATAAATCGTAATTGTGTCGACATGTACTCAACTACCTATATTCATTTTAATAGGCCAAAGTCTCAAGGACATTTTGAGAAGAACGAGCTGAAACGTTCAGCTCTTTTCAATCACTATGGAGATCAACGAGCAGAGTTAGAATTGGCAGTTGATAAGGTAATTTGTTCCTATATTTGTGATTAAATAAATTAAATCATAGGTGATACATGTAATACGCAAACATCAGATTTTGAGTGTCGACCGTGAAGAGCGTGCAGAACTTAGCGTAGACGAACTTAACAAGGTTTTATAGAAGTACTCTTGAATTAGGAAATATTAATCTAATTAGGTTACTATGGAATGTGATCAAGAGGCAATCGTAAGTTCAGTTAGGAAGAAGCTATGCCCAGCGCTGCGCGCACTTCTTGAACATGGTCTCCAACCTTCTGTGGTGCCAGCAAATCAAGGAAACAAGTTACTCCCTTCAAGAATAAGTTTGACTTTTCATATAAATTGAAAACAAATAGGTTGAAAACAATAAATTGAAAACAACAATACCTTATTTTCATAATTTAAGATATATTTTCAAATAACAAGCAGCATGTGAAGAGCAGCCAACTTGTTAAAATTGAGGCTCGAAGATTAGAACATATCTGGGATGTTATAATTTTATTTCTAGAAGCAAGTAGAGCAATAGAACTGCGAGATGGAGTTATTGGAAATCTTAGTGACACTTTTAAGTAAGTATTGTATTGAAAAAATGAAATTTTCTGTTAAAGATGTGAAATATATTTTGAATATT
This sequence comes from Meloidogyne arenaria, assembly GCA_036172955.1. Lineage (NCBI taxonomy): Eukaryota > Metazoa > Nematoda > Chromadorea > Rhabditida > Meloidogynidae > Meloidogyne > Meloidogyne arenaria. Next base: position 38,341 of record JARQAB010000191.1, read on the forward strand.
AAAATTTTAGACTAGAAACAATGGAGGCATCAATGCTTCCACATCCTACCTCAAAGCAAATTCTACTTTCTACGATTGAATACATAATTAATAGTCATGGACGATTAAAGCGTTCTCAGGATGCTCAGTGGAAAGCATTGTAAATTAGTTTGAAAATAATGAGATAACTAATTAGATTCTCGAATGTAAGAGAATTGAGGAATGTAAATTAAGCTTTAATTTAACTTTAGTTTTATAAATTAATATTCAAAATAGATCTATTAAATTAAGCGTATGTGCTGCATTGAACCGAAACCGACTACCAGCTTGGATTCGAATAATAGTAAGATCAAATGAATAAAAAATTAAAACAATAGTAATAGTTCCGATCAGATATTGTGTTATCAAGATGTTATTACAAATGGTCCTATACAGCAAGAACGGTTTATTAATATAATATAGAATTGTAAAATGTGTATTAAGGGAGTCGAGGATATTAGGCCGTTGCTTGAAGGACTTCAGCAATTCAATTTTGGTATGAATCAGTATTAAAAAGGAAATAATTGTTACAAATTAAGATTTGCCTGTTGATTTGGCTGTTAGACCGTTTGAGAGTATCAAGGAAGCCTTTGGATAGAATTTTAATGTTATATTTACGTACAAACGTATAAATGAGGCACTTTCTACAAACTAATTAAGGCAAAAGCCATAAGACTAAAGGATAATATCCGTAGATTTCCTTTCCAGGAGTTGTAGCTTCTATAAAATTAAATAGTTCAGGTTACTCAACGTTTTTATTTTCATTAACTTAGGCCTTGATTTTCCGTATCCATCTACTTTAGACCGTTCTGTTTTCCACTCATTTCTTGAAAGTCTCTTTGAAAATTAAAATTTTGGCATTCTGTTTTTAAAGATTGTTCAATAAAGAAAGAACACTGCGAGTGAAAGAGAGTCAATCTTTTTACATTCTTATTGTTAGTTCACTTTACAATTGTCGCCAATCGATTTATTACTTATTCTTACGTGTCTGATAAGGCCAATCGGCGACTTTTTTTTCTAATAGGCGACTTTTTTCTAATAGGCGACTTTTTTTTTCTAAAATTTTTTTCTAAAACTTTTTTTCTAAAAACTGTCGAATTTAGTCATTGTCGAAATTATATGCACCATGATTTTCGGGTTGATGTGATTTGTTATAATTCATACATACAATTATTTTGTTGTTTTTATTTTACATTTTAGAGCTTAAAAATTCTTTAAAAATGCCAGCCAGAACGAAATTTTTCGAAATATTCGCGTAGTTACCCAAGGTTTGGATGCATTACGTGAACATGAATCAATAAAAGACAAGTTGACTGGTGGTATTGATCTGCTTATGCTGGATGAGCGTCAGTTGATTGACGAGAAAACATCAATTGTTGTAGGAATTTGGAGAATATACTTTTAGGCGTTGTGGAGGCTCAGGTTTATTAAAATAAATTTTTTTGATGTTTCGTGTTATAGGTCATGGTTGCACTTGCCTCACATTTTCAAAATTTGGAGGCTGTCAAACAAAAGTATAAAGCTCAAGTTCGTCGTCTATGCCAAGAAAATGCGTGGATTCGTGATGAGGTTTTATAAGTTAGTATTTTCTATAACGAAATATTTTTAGTTGAACTCGACTCAGCAGCAACTTCGTACAGCAATGCAGGTTTTTTTATTTTTCTATAATTGAATTAATAAATTTATTAGAATATTGCGCAATTGGAAGAGGAGAACAAGCGCCTGAAATTTATGAATAGCATTAAGAGATTTGATGAGGATTTGCCGGAACTTGCTGACAAAGAAGGAGATCAAGCTGAACAACAACGTCCTGCAAGCGATGTTCATAATTCAACATTACAGGAACTTGGTTTTGGCGATGAACAACACCTGAAGCTCCATTTACTGCTGATGATGAAGTTTTGGCTTCTGGTTGCTCGCATGCTTTAGAAATGGCTATTGTTGCTATTGCTGATCCAGGACAGAATATTCTTGTTCCCAGGCCTGGCTTTCCTTTGTATTCAACATTGTGCCAACGGAATGATTTGAATTTAGGCAATATAGACTGGAAATGGATGATAAAGGATTAATTGATTTGGCCCATTTGGAAAGCTTATTTGACTCACAAACATGTAAGCGATAGATAAAATAATTTCCAGACTAAACTAACTTTCTTAGGAGCTATAATAGTTAACAATCCTTCAAACCCAACTGGAGTGGTTTTTCCAAAGGAGCATTTGGAACAAATTTTGGAAGTGGCACAAAAATATAAGGCAAGTTTTGATTGTTGTAAAATGAGCTTAAAATCTTGAATAAATCTTATTTTGTCCTAATTTTCGCATTTTCAGGTTCCGATCATTGCTGATGAAATTTATGGTGATTTGGTTTATGGTGAAGGCGCCCGTTTTCATCCAATGCCAACATTAAGTCCTCATGTTCCAATAATAACTTGTGAGGGGATTGGAAAAAGATATTTTGTCCCTGGGTGGAGGCTTGGTTGGCTAATTGTACACGATCGTTGCGGAGGCATTCTGTCTGAAATAAAGAAGGGAATCGTTGCTTTAAGTCAGAATATTGTTGCTGATATTACACAGGTTTTTTTAAATTAAATTGAATTTTTTCAAATTTATTTTTTAAGGGAAAATTGATCAAAACGTTCCGTGGCCATCAAAGCTGTTTTTTGTTGTAATTTTAATCCGCGATCAACTCTTCTGGTTTCTGGCTCGTTTGATGGAACGGTTTGAAAATTTTAATAAATTCCACTATATAATCCCACTATTTTGAGCTATCCCCTTCATTGACCTTCGATTGATTTTGTTGACAAAATACCCCTTGTAATTACTTGGAATTCCAAAAAACTTGTTCTGTTTCTCCTGGGTAATCTTTGTATACCCGAAACCAATATTCTAACAGAAAATTCCGGACAGGCTGACACTTGAGGGTTACAGATATCCAGAACCACCAACCAAAAATCGTTTTTTAGTTGTCTGCAGATTTTGTCCGCAAAAACTTTCTTCTGTTTATGTTTTTTTTTAAATTTATAGGTCTGAATTTGGTATGTTCGTTCAAGCACCTGTGTCCGTTTATTGCCTGCCATTCTGACCATAGTAAATTTTATCTTTTGTTAAAAAAAGATTTTTAATTTTTTCTTTAAAGTCAGCGCTGTAGGTTTCAATAGCGACGGTTCTCTAATTGCTACACGCAGTTATGGTGGTATTGTTCGAATTTGGGAAGCGGGCAGTGGTCAATATATAACTACACTTCTTGGTTTGTTTTTTTAGATTTTAGAGAGTTTGAAGGGGGGGGGGGGGGAGTTTGCGTATTTGACCTAACTGCCACGTTGTTGGTTTCTTCATATTTCATCTGGGGATTCCGGTGGTTTAAGATAAATATCAGCGAATGAGTTATACGGGTTTTGAAGGACATCGCGGGGTTAGGGGGATATAGACGGTTTAAATTTGCCGCTCATATTAATTCCTCTAAATTTAGCATTTTTAATTTTAAAGGTATGATGTAGATGTGTGCCTCAACAATCACTCTGTGTACAAGTGTGGCAGATGGCTCTGAAACATCAACAGCTACACCAAGACAAGTTATTGCGAGGTGTTCTTAATGAGCAATGGACTGCAACAAATTGGTGATGAATTACAAAGATGAGAGAAGCTAAAAATGTGGCAAAGATGCTTCCGCCACATTTAAAGGTCTAAAAGATATTCGAATGATATTATTTTTGTTATTTTATGTGCTTTTCCGTTTGCGTCGATTGTTTTGTTTTATTTTTTTCGCACAAAATGTTATCAAAACAGCAGAATTTTTAGATGCAAAAACGGAAAAGCACAATCAAGCCACTTGTAAAAAAAGGATTTTTGCGGATTCGTTTAGAAGAAAGCAAAAAGGCCTTTTCTTTACAAGTGGTATTTTTTATCACATAATTTTTTTGTTTGGTAAAAATGGGTTTGGGGTCCCCCCTCCTTAGACCCCGGGTTTACCCAATACCCAATTCCTCCAAGCTCAGAGAGCTTCAGACACTCCTAAACTCCAAAAGTGATCCAACTTGACGACCTTTTTCTCTAAAAATTCAAACTTTTTCTATAATGAAACACCCAGATGGATTCCATCTACTAGGTTCAGGCTTTCATACCTCCGAGTTATATCCAAAGGCACGGGTTGTTATTCAATAGGTGTAGACAGTAGGGCACTTAGACCTTAGATTTGATTAGAACCCCCCCCCCCCCTTCCCGCACTTCAACGGGCCTTCTACAACTTCAACTGCTCCTACTGGCCGTCTACAACTTCAACTGCTCCTGCCAGACGTCTACAACTTCTCCTGCACCGGCTCTAATGGTCCCCGGGCCCCTCCACGGTACTTTAATGCACCCCCGGGTCCAACAAGGTACTCTACTGTCCACACCTATTTTATAAGACCCCTGTCTTACACCAATCCCAAGTCTGACCCAAATGTCACTCCCCAAAATGCCCCGAACAAAACGTCACTTCCCAAAATGCCCCGGACAAAACGTCACTCCCCAAAACGCCCCGGACAAAACGTCACTCCCCAATTTGTCCCACAGACAAAATATCACTCCCCAATTCGTCCCGAAAATAACCCGCACTGAAATCCCGCACTGAACTGACCGACCCCCCTTTTTCAAGAAATCCTCTCCATAGGTTCAGGCTTTCATACCTCCGAGTTATATCCAAAGGCACGGGTTGTTATTCAATAGGTGTAGACAGTAGGGCACTTAGACCTTAGATTTGATTAGAACCCCCCCCCCCCCCCCTTCCCGCACTTCAACGGGCCTTCTACAACTTCAACTGCTCCTACTGGCCGTCTACAACTTCAACTGCTCCTGCCAGACGTCTACAACTTCTCCTGCACCGGCTCTAATGGTCCCCGGGCCCCTCCACGGTACTTTAATGCACCCCCGGGTCCAACAAGGTACTCTACTGTCCACACCTATTTTATAAGACCCCTGTCTTACACCAATCCCAAGTCTGACCCAAATGTCACTCCCCAAAATGCCCCGAACAAAACGTCACTGCCCAAAATGCCCCGGACATAACGTCACTTCCCAAAATGCCCCGGACAAAACGTCACTCCCCAAAACGCCCCGGACAAAACGTCACTCCCCAATTTGTCCCACAGACAAAATATCACTCCCCAATTCGTCCCGAAAATAACCCGCACTGAAATCCCGCACTGAACTGACCGACCCCCCTTTTTCAAGAAATCCTCTCCATAGGTTCAGGCTTTCATACCTCCGAGTTATATCCAAAGGCACGGGTTGTTATTCAATAGGTGTAGACAGTAGGGCACTTAGACCTTAGATTTGATTAGAACCCCCCCCCCCCTTCCCGCACTTCAACGGGCCTTCTACAACTTCAACTGCTCCTACTGGCCGTCTACAACTTCAACTGCTCCTGCCAGACGTCTACAACTTCTCCTGCACCGGCTCTAATGGTCCCCGGGCCCCTCCACGGTACTTTAATGCACCCCCGGGTCCAACAAGGTACTCTACTGTCCACACCTATTTTATAAGACCCCTGTCTTACACCAATCCCAAGTCTGACCCAAATGTCACTCCCCAAAATGCCCCGAACAAAACGTCACTTCCCAAAATGCCCCGGACAAAACGTCACTCCCCAAAACGCCCCGGACAAAACGTCACTCCCCAATTTGTCCCACAGACAAAATATCACTCCCCAATTCGTCCCGAAAATAACCCGCACTGAAATCCCGCACTGAACTGACCGACCCCCCTTTTTCAAGAAATCCTCTCCATAGGTTCAGGCTTTCATACCTCCGAGTTATATCCAAAGGCACGGGTTGTTATTCAATAGGTGTAGACAGTAGGGCACTTAGACCTTAGATTTGATTAGAACCCCCCCCCCCCCCCTTCCCGCACTTCAACGGGCCTTCTACAACTTCAACTGCTCCTACTGGCCGTCTACAACTTCAACTGCTCCTGCCAGACGTCTACAACTTCTCCTGCACCGGCTCTAATGGTCCCCGGGCCCCTCCACGGTACTTTAATGCACCCCCGGGTCCAACAAGGTACTCTACTGTCCACACCTATTTTATAAGACCCCTGTCTTACACCAATCCCAAGTCTGACCCAAATGTCACTCCCCAAAATGCCCCGAACAAAACGTCACTGCCCAAAATGCCCCGGACATAACGTCACTTCCCAAAATGCCCCGGACAAAACGTCACTCCCCAAAACGCCCCGGACAAAACGTCACTCCCCAATTTGTCCCACAGACAAAATATCACTCCCCAATTCGTCCCGAAAATAACCCGCACTGAAATCCCGCACTGAACTGACCGACCCCCCTTTTTCAAGAAATCCTCTCCATAGGTTCAGGCTTTCATACCTCCGAGTTATATCCAAAGGCACGGGTTGTTATTCAATAGGTGTAGACAGTAGGGCACTTAGACCTTAGATTTGATTAGAACCCCCCCCCCCCCCCCCCTTCCCGCACTTCAACGGGCCTTCTACAACTTCAACTGCTCCTACTGGCCGTCTACAACTTCAACTGCTCCTGCCAGACGTCTACAACTTCTCCTGCACCGGCTCTAATGGTCCCCGGGCCCCTCCACGGTACTTTAATGCACCCCCGGGTCCAACAAGGTACTCTACTGTCCACACCTATTTTATAAGACCCCTGTCTTACACCAATCCCAAGTCTGACCCAAATGTCACTCCCCAAAATGCCCCGAACAAAACGTCACTTCCCAAAATGCCCCGGACAAAACGTCACTCCCCAAAACGCCCCGGACAAAACGTCACTCCCCAATTTGTCCCACAGACAAAATATCACTCCCCAATTCGTCCCGAAAATAACCCGCACTGAAATCCCGCACTGAACTGACCGACCCCCCTTTTTCAAGAAATCCTCTCCATAGGTTCAGGCTTTCATACCTCCGAGTTATATCCAAAGGCACGGGTTGTTATTCAATAGGTGTAGACAGTAGGGCACTTAGACCTTAGATTTGATTAGAACCCCCCCCCCCCCCCCTTCCCGCACTTCAACGGGCCTTCTACAACTTCAACTGCTCCTACTGGCCGTCTACAACTTCAACTGCTCCTGCCAGACGTCTACAACTTCTCCTGCACCGGCTCTAATGGTCCCCGGGCCCCTCCACGGTACTTTAATGCACCCCCGGGTCCAACAAGGTACTCTACTGTCCACACCTATTTTATAAGACCCCTGTCTTACACCAATCCCAAGTCTGACCCAAATGTCACTCCCCAAAATGCCCCGAACAAAACGTCACTTCCCAAAATGCCCCGGACAAAACGTCACTCCCCAAAACGCCCCGGACAAAACGTCACTCCCCAATTTGTCCCACAGACAAAATATCACTCCCCAATTCGTCCCGAAAATAACCCGCACTGAAATCCCGCACTGAACTGACCGACCCCCCTTTTTCAAGAAATCCTCTCCATAGGTTCAGGCTTTCATACCTCCGAGTTATATCCAAAGGCACGGGTTGTTATTCAATAGGTGTAGACAGTAGGGCACTTAGACCTTAGATTTGATTAGAACCCCCCCCCCCCTTCCCGCACTTCAACGGGCCTTCTACAACTTCAACTGCTCCTACTGGCCGTCTACAACTTCAACTGCTCCTGCCAGACGTCTACAACTTCTCCTGCACCGGCTCTAATGGTCCCCGGGCCCCTCCACGGTACTTTAATGCACCCCCGGGTCCAACAAGGTACTCTACTGTCCACACCTATTTTATAAGACCCCTGTCTTACACCAATCCCAAGTCTGACCCAAATGTCACTCCCCAAAATGCCCCGAACAAAACGTCACTTCCCAAAATGCCCCGGACAAAACGTCACTCCCCAAAACGCCCCGGACAAAACGTCACTCCCCAATTTGTCCCACAGACAAAATATCACTCCCCAATTCGTCCCGAAAATAACCCGCACTGAAATCCCGCACTGAACTGACCGACCCCCCTTTTTCAAGAAATCCTCTCCATAGGTTCAGGCTTTCATACCTCCGAGTTATATCCAAAGGCACGGGTTGTTATTCAATAGGTGTAGACAGTAGGGCACTTAGACCTTAGATTTGATTAGAACCCCCCCCCCCCCCCTTCCCGCACTTCAACGGGCCTTCTACAACTTCAACTGCTCCTACTGGCCGTCTACAACTTCAACTGCTCCTGCCAGACGTCTACAACTTCTCCTGCACCGGCTCTAATGGTCCCCGGGCCCCTCCACGGTACTTTAATGCACCCCCGGGTCCAACAAGGTACTCTACTGTCCACACCTATTTTATAAGACCCCTGTCTTACACCAATCCCAAGTCTGACCCAAATGTCACTCCCCAAAATGCCCCGAACAAAACGTCACTTCCCAAAATGCCCCGGACAAAACGTCACTCCCCAAAACGCCCCGGACAAAACGTCACTCCCCAATTTGTCCCACAGACAAAATATCACTCCCCAATTCGTCCCGAAAATAACCCGCACTGAAATCCCGCACTGAACTGACCGACCCCCCTTTTTCAAGAAATCCTCTCCATAGGTTCAGGCTTTCATACCTCCGAGTTATATCCAAAGGCACGGGTTGTTATTCAATAGGTGTAGACAGTAGGGCACTTAGACCTTAGATTTGATTAGAACCCCCCCCCCCCCCCCCTTCCCGCACTTCAACGGGCCTTCTACAACTTCAACTGCTCCTACTGGCCGTCTACAACTTCAACTGCTCCTGCCAGACGTCTACAACTTCTCCTGCACCGGCTCTAATGGTCCCCGGGCCCCTCCACGGTACTTTAATGCACCCCCGGGTCCAACAAGGTACTCTACTGTCCACACCTATTTTATAAGACCCCTGTCTTACACCAATCCCAAGTCTGACCCAAATGTCACTCCCCAAAATGCCCCGAACAAAACGTCACTTCCCAAAATGCCCCGGACAAAACGTCACTCCCCAAAACGCCCCGGACAAAACGTCACTCCCCAATTTGTCCCACAGACAAAATATCACTCCCCAATTCGTCCCGAAAATAACCCGCACTGAAATCCCGCACTGAACTGACCGACCCCCCTTTTTCAAGAAATCCTCTCCATAGGTTCAGGCTTTCATACCTCCGAGTTATATCCAAAGGCACGGGTTGTTATTCAATAGGTGTAGACAGTAGGGCACTTAGACCTTAGATTTGATTAGAACCCCCCCCCCCCCTTCCCGCACTTCAACGGGCCTTCTACAACTTCAACTGCTCCTACTGGCCGTCTACAACTTCAACTGCTCCTGCCAGACGTCTACAACTTCTCCTGCACCGGCTCTAATGGTCCCCGGGCCCCTCCACGGTACTTTAAGGCACCCCCGGTCCAACAAGGTACTCTACTGTCCACACCTATTTTATAAGACCCCTGTCTTACACCAATCCCAAGTCTGACCCAAATGTCACTCCCCAAAATGCCCCGAACAAAACGTCACTTCCCAAAATGCCCCGGACAAAACGTCACTCCCCAAAACGCCCCGGACAAAACGTCACTCCCCAATTTGTCCCACAGACAAAATATCACTCCCCAATTCGTCCCGAAAATAACCCGCACTGAAATCCCGCACTGAACTGACCGACCCCCCTTTTTCAAGAAATCCTCTCCATAGGTTCAGGCTTTCATACCTCCGAGTTATATCCAAAGGCACGGGTTGTTATTCAATAGGTGTAGACAGTAGGGCACTTAGACCTTAGATTTGATTATAACCCCCCCCCCCCCCCCCCTTCCCGCACTTCAACGGGCCTTCTACAACTTCAACTGCTCCTACTGGCCGTCTACAACTTCAACTGCTCCTGCCAGACGTCTACAACTTCTCCTGCACCGGCTCTAATGGTCCCCGGGCCCCTCCACGGTACTTTAATGCACCCCCGGGTCCAACAAGGTACTCTACTGTCCACACCTATTTTATAAGACCCCTGTCTTACACCAATCCCAAGTCTGACCCAAATGTCACTCCCCAAAATGCCCCGAACAAAACGTCACTTCCCAAAATGCCCCGGACAAAACGTCACTCCCCAAAACGCCCCGGACAAAACGTCACTCCCCAATTTGTCCCACAGACAAAATATCACTCCCCAATTCGTCCCGAAAATAACCCGCACTGAAATCCCGCACTGAACTGACCGACCCCCCTTTTTCAAGAAATCCTCTCCATAGGTTCAGGCTTTCATACCTCCGAGTTATATCCAAAGGCACGGGTTGTTATTCAATAGGTGTAGACAGTAGGGCACTTAGACCTTAGATTTGATTAGAACCCCCCCCCCCCCCCCCCCCTTCCCGCACTTCAACGGGCCTTCTACAACTTCAACTGCTCCTACTGGCCGTCTACAACTTCAACTGCTCCTGCCAGACGTCTACAACTTCTCCTGCACCGGCTCTAATGGTCCCCGGGCCCCTCCACGGTACTTTAATGCACCCCCGGGTCCAACAAGGTACTCTACTGTCCACACCTATTTTATAAGACCCCTGTCTTACACCAATCCCAAGTCTGACCCAAATGTCACTCCCCAAAATGCCCCGAACAAAACGTCACTTCCCAAAATGCCCCGGACAAAACGTCACTCCCCAAAACGCCCCGGACAAAACGTCACTCCCCAATTTGTCCCACAGACAAAATATCACTCCCCAATTCGTCCCGAAAATAACCCGCACTGAAATCCCGCACTGAACTGACCGACCCCCCTTTTTCAAGAAATCCTCTCCATAGGTTCAGGCTTTCATACCTCCGAGTTATATCCAAAGGCACGGGTTGTTATTCAATAGGTGTAGACAGTAGGGCACTTAGACCTTAGATTTGATTAGAACCCCCCCCCCCCCCCCCTTCCCGCACTTCAACGGGCCTTCTACAACTTCAACTGCTCCTACTGGCCGTCTACAACTTCAACTGCTCCTGCCAGACGTCTACAACTTCTCCTGCACCGGCTCTAATGGTCCCCGGGCCCCTCCACGGTACTTTAATGCACCCCCGGGTCCAACAAGGTACTCTACTGTCCACACCTATTTTATAAGACCCCTGTCTTACACCAATCCCAAGTCTGACCCAAATGTCACTCCCCAAAATGCCCCGAACAAAACGTCACTTCCCAAAATGCCCCGGACAAAACGTCACTCCCCAAAACGCCCCGGACAAAACGTCACTCCCCAATTTGTCCCACAGACAAAATATCACTCCCCAATTCGTCCCGAAAATAACCCGCACTGAAATCCCGCACTGAACTGACCGACCCCCCTTTTTCAAGAAATCCTCTCCATAGGTTCAGGCTTTCATACCTCCGAGTTATATCCAAAGGCACGGGTTGTTATTCAATAGGTGTAGACAGTAGGGCACTTAGACCTTAGATTTGATTAGAACCCCCCCCCCCCCCCCCCTTCCCGCACTTCAACGGGCCTTCTACACTTCAACTGCTCCTACTGGCCGTCTACAACTTCAACTGCTCCTGCCAGACGTCTACAACTTCTCCTGCACCGGCTCTAATGGTCCCCGGGCCCCTCCACGGTACTTTAATGCACCCCCGGGTCCAACAAGGTACTCTACTGTCCACACCTATTTTATAAGACCCCTGTCTTACACCAATCCCAAGTCTGACCCAAATGTCACTCCCCAAAATGCCCCGAACAAAACGTCACTTCCCAAAATGCCCCGGACAAAACGTCACTCCCCAAAACGCCCCGGACAAAACGTCACTCCCCAATTTGTCCCACAGACAAAATATCACTCCCCAATTCGTCCCGAAAATAACCCGCACTGAAATCCCGCACTGAACTGACCGACCCCCCTTTTTCAAGAAATCCTCTCCATAGGTTCAGGCTTTCATACCTCCGAGTTATATCCAAAGGCACGGGTTGTTATTCAATAGGTGTAGACAGTAGGGCACTTAGACCTTATATTTTTTTAGAACCCCCCCCCCCCCCCCCCCTTCCCGCACTTCAACGGGCCTTCTACAACTTCAACTGCTCCTACTGGCCGTCTACAACTTCAACTGCTCCTGCCAGACGTCTACAACTTCTCCTGCACCGGCTCTAATGGTCCCCGGGCCCCTCCACGGTACTTTAATGCACCCCCGGGTCCAACAAGGTACTCTACTGTCCACACCTATTTTATAAGACCCCTGTCTTACACCAATCCCAAGTCTGACCCAAATGTCACTCCCCAAAATGCCCCGAACAAAACGTCACTTCCCAAAATGCCCCGGACAAAACGTCACTCCCCAAAACGCCCCGGACAAACGTCACTCCCCAATTTGTCCCACAGACAAAATATCACTCCCCAATTCGTCCCGAAAATAACCCGCACTGAAATCCCGCACTGAACTGACCGACCCCCCTTTTTCAAGAAATCCTCTCCATAGGTTCAGGCTTTCATACCTCCGAGTTATATCCAAAGGCACGGGTTGTTATTCAATAGGTGTAGACAGTAGGGCACTTAGACCTTAGATTTGATTAGAACCCCCCCCCCCCCCTTCCCGCACTTCAACGGGCCTTCTACAACTTCAACTGCTCCTACTGGCCGTCTACAACTTCAACTGCTCCTGCCAGACGTCTACAACTTCTCCTGCACCGGCTCTAATGGTCCCCGGGCCCCTCCACGGTACTTTAATGCACCCCCGGGTCCAACAAGGTACTCTACTGTCCACACCTATTTTATAAGACCCCTGTCTTACACCAATCCCAAGTCTGACCCAAATGTCACTCCCCAAAATGCCCCGAACAAAACGTCACTGCCCAAAATGCCCCGGACATAACGTCACTTCCCAAAATGCCCCGGACAAAACGTCACTCCCCAAAACGCCCCGGACAAAACGTCACTCCCCAATTTGTCCCACAGACAAAATATCACTCCCCAATTCGTCCCGAAAATAACCCGCACTGAAATCCCGCACTGAACTGACCGACCCCCCTTTTTCAAGAAATCCTCTCCATAGGTTCAGGCTTTCATACCTCCGAGTTATATCCAAAGGCACGGGTTGTTATTCAATAGGTGTAGACAGTAGGGCACTTAGACCTTAGATTTGATTAGAACCCCCCCCCCCCCCCTTCCCGCACTTCAACGGGCCTTCTACAACTTCAACTGCTCCTACTGGCCGTCTACAACTTCAACTGCTCCTGCCAGACGTCTACAACTTCTCCTGCACCGGCTCTAATGGTCCCCGGGCCCCTCCACGGTACTTTAATGCACCCCCGGTCCAACAAGGTACTCTACTGTCCACACCTATTTTATAAGACCCCTGTCTTACACCAATCCCAAGTCTGACCCAAATGTCACTCCCCAAAATGCCCCGAACAAAACGTCACTTCCCAAAATGCCCCGGACAAAACGTCACTCCCCAAAACGCCCCGGACAAAACGTCACTCCCCAATTTGTCCCACAGACAAAATATCACTCCCCAATTCGTCCCGAAAATAACCCGCACTGAAATCCCGCACTGAACTGACCGACCCCCCTTTTTCAAGAAATCCTCTCCATAGGTTCAGGCTTTCATACCTCCGAGTTATATCCAAAGGCACGGGTTGTTATTCAATAGGTGTAGACAGTAGGGCACTTAGACCTTAGATTTGATTAGAACCCCCCCCCCCCCCCCCCTTCCCGCACTTCAACGGGCCTTCTACAACTTCAACTGCTCCTACTGGCCGTCTACAACTTCAACTGCTCCTGCCAGACGTCTACAACTTCTCCTGCACCGGCTCTAATGGTCCCCGGGCCCCTCCACGGTACTTTAATGCACCCCCGGGTCCAACAAGGTACTCTACTGTCCACACCTATTTTATAAGACCCCTGTCTTACACCAATCCCAAGTCTGACCCAAATGTCACTCCCCAAAATGCCCCGAACAAAACGTCACTTCCCAAAATGCCCCGGACAAAACGTCACTCCCCAAAACGCCCCGGACAAAACGTCACTCCCCAATTTGTCCCACAGACAAAATATCACTCCCCAATTCGTCCCGAAAATAACCCGCACTGAAATCCCGCACTGAACTGACCGACCCCCCTTTTTCAAGAAATCCTCTCCATAGGTTCAGGCTTTCATACCTCCGAGTTATATCCAAAGGCACGGGTTGTTATTCAATAGGTGTAGACAGTAGGGCACTTAGACCTTAGATTTGATTAGAACCCCCCCCCCCTTCCCGCACTTCAACGGGCCTTCTACAACTTCAACTGCTCCTACTGGCCGTCTACAACTTCAACTGCTCCTGCCAGACGTCTACAACTTCTCCTGCACCGGCTCTAATGGTCCCCGGGCCCCTCCACGGTACTTTAATGCACCCCCGGGTCCAACAAGGTACTCTACTGTCCACACCTATTTTATAAGACCCCTGTCTTACACCAATCCCAAGTCTGACCCAAATGTCACTCCCCAAAATGCCCCGAACAAAACGTCACTTCCCAAAATGCCCCGGACAAAACGTCACTCCCCAAAACGCCCCGGACAAAACGTCACTCCCCAATTTGTCCCACAGACAAAATATCACTCCCCAATTCGTCCCGAAAATAACCCGCACTGAAATCCCGCACTGAACTGACCGACCCCCCTTTTTCAAGAAATCCTCTCCATAGGTTCAGGCTTTCATACCTCCGAGTTATATCCAAAGGCACGGGTTGTTATTCAATAGGTGTAGACAGTAGGGCACTTAGACCTTAGATTTGATTAGAACCCCCCCCCCCCCCCTTCCCGCACTTCAACGGGCCTTCTACAACTTCAACTGCTCCTACTGGCCGTCTACAACTTCAACTGCTCCTGCCAGACGTCTACAACTTCTCCTGCACCGGCTCTAATGGTCCCCGGGCCCCTCCACGGTACTTTAATGCACCCCCGGGTCCAACAAGGTACTCTACTGTCCACACCTATTTTATAAGACCCCTGTCTTACACCAATCCCAAGTCTGACCCAAATGTCACTCCCCAAAATGCCCCGAACAAAACGTCACTTCCAAAAATGCCCCGGACAAAACGTCACTCCCCAAAATGCCCCGGACAAAACGTCACTCCCCAATTCGTCCCGAAAATAACCCGCACTGAAATCCCGCACTGAACTGACCGACCCCCCTTTTTCAAGAAATCCTCTCCATAGGTTCAGGCTTTCATACCTCCGTTTTATATCCAAAGGCATGGGTTGTTATTAAATTGGGTTTGACAGTTGGGCACTTTTACCTTATATTTTATTAGAACCCCCCCCCCCCCCCCCCCCTTCCCGCACTTCAACGGGCCTTCTACAACTTCAACTGCTCCTACTGGCCGTCTACAACTTCAACTGCTCCTGCCAGACGTCTACAACTTCTCCTGCACCGGCTCTAATGGTCCCCGGGCCCCTCCACGGTACTTTAATGCACCCCCGGGTCCAACAAGGTACTCTACTGTCCACACCTATTTTATAAGACCCCTGTCTTACACCAATCCCAAGTCTGACCCAAATGTCACTCCCCAAAATGCCCCGACCCGGACAAAACGTCACTCCCCAAAACGCCCCGGACAAAACGTCACTCCCCAATTTGTCCCACAGACAAAATATCACTCCCCAATTCGTCCCGAAAATAACCCGCACTGAAATCCCGCACTGAACTGACCGACCCCCCTTTTTCAAGAAATCCTCTCCATAGGTTCAGGCTTTCATACCTCCGAGTTATATCCAAAGGCACGGGTTGTTATTCAATAGGTGTAGACAGTAGGGCACTTAGACCTTAGATTTGATTAGAACCCCCCCCCCCCCCCCCCTTCCCGCACTTCAACGGGCCTTCTACAACTTCAACTGCTCCTACTGGCCGTCTACAACTTCAACTGCTCCTGCCAGACGTCTACAACTTCTCCTGCACCGGCTCTAATGGTCCCCGGGCCCCTCCACGGTACTTTAATGCACCCCCGGGTCCAACAAGGTACTCTACTGTCCACACCTATTTTATAAGACCCCTGTCTTACACCAATCCCAAGTCTGACCCAAATGTCACTCCCCAAAATGCCCCGAACAAAACGTCACTTCCCAAAATGCCCCGGACAAAACGTCACTCCCCAAAACGCCCCGGACAAAACGTCACTCCCCAATTTGTCCCACAGACAAAATATCACTCCCCAATTCGTCCCGAAAATAACCCGCACTGAAATCCCGCACTGAACTGACCGACCCCCCTTTTTCAAGAAATCCTCTCCATAGGTTCAGGCTTTCATACCTCCGAGTTATATCCAAAGGCACGGGTTGTTATTCAATAGGTGTAGACAGTAGGGCACTTAGACCTTAGATTTGATTAGAGGGGGGCCCCCCCCCCCCCCCCCCCCCCCCCCCTCCCGCACTTCAACGGGCCTTCTACAACTTCAACTGCTCCTACTGGCCGTCTACAACTTCAACTGCTCCTGCCAGACGTCTACAACTTCTCCTGCACCGGCTCTAATGGTCCCCGGGCCCCTCCACGGTACTTTAATGCACCCCCGGGTCCAACAAGGTACTCTACTGTCCACACCTATTTTATAAGACCCCTGTCTTACACCAATCCCAAGTCTGACCCAAATGTCACTCCCCAAAATGCCCCGAACAAAACGTCACTTCCCAAAATGCCCCGGACAAAACGTCACTCCCCAAAACGCCCCGGACAAAACGTCACTCCCCAATTTGTCCCACAGACAAAATATCACTCCCCAATTCGTCCCGAAAATAACCCGCACTGAAATCCCGCACTGAACTGACCGACCCCCCTTTTTCAAGAAATCCTCTCCATAGGTTCAGGCTTTCATACCTCCGAGTTATATCCAAAGGCACGGGTTGTTATTCAATAGGTGTAGACAGTAGGGCACTTAGACCTTAGATTTGATTAGAACCCCCCCCCCCCCCCCCCTTCCCGCACTTCAACGGGCCTTCTACAACTTCAACTGCTCCTACTGGCCGTCTACAACTTCAACTGCTCCTGCCAGACGTCTACAACTTCTCCTGCACCGGCTCTAATGGTCCCCGGGCCCCTCCACGGTACTTTAATGCACCCCCGGGTCCAACAAGGTACTCTACTGTCCACACCTATTTTATAAGACCCCTGTCTTACACCAATCCCAAGTCTGACCCAAATGTCACTCCCCAAAATGCCCCGAACAAAACGTCACTTCCCAAAATGCCCCGGACAAAACGTCACTCCCCAAAACGCCCCGGACAAAACGTCACTCCCCAATTTGTCCCACAGACAAAATATCACTCCCCAATTCGTCCCGAAAATAACCCGCACTGAAATCCCGCACTGAACTGACCGACCCCCCTTTTTCAAGAAATCCTCTCCATAGGTTCAGGCTTTCATACCTCCGAGTTATATCCAAAGGCACGGGTTGTTATTCAATAGGTGTAGACAGTAGGGCACTTAGACCTTAGATTTGATTATAACCCCCCCCCCCCCCCCCTTCCCGCACTTCAACGGGCCTTCTACAACTTCAACTGCTCCTACTGGCCGTCTACAACTTCAACTGCTCCTGCCAGACGTCTACAACTTCTCCTGCACCGGCTCTAATGGTCCCCGGGCCCCTCCACGGTACTTTAATGCACCCCCGGTCCAACAAGGTACTCTACTGTCCACACCTATTTTATAAGACCCCTGTCTTACACCAATCCCAAGTCTGACCCAAATGTCACTCCCCAAAATGCCCCGAACAAAACGTCACTTCCCAAAATGCCCCGGACAAACGTCACTCCCCAAAACGCCCCGGACAAAACGTCACTCCCCAATTTGTCCCACAGACAAATATCACTCCCCAATTCGTCCCGAAAATAACCCGCACTGAAATCCCGCACTGAACTGACCGACCCCCCTTTTTCAAGAAATCCTCTCCATAGGTTCAGGCTTTCATACCTCCGAGTTATATCCAAAGGCACGGGTTGTTCTTCAATAGTGTAGACAGTAGGGCACTTAGACCTTAGATTTGATTAGAACCCGCGCCCCCCCCCCCCCCCCCCCCCTTCCCGCACTTCAACGGGCCTTCTACAACTTCAACTGCTCCTACTGGCCGTCTACAACTTCAACTGCTCCTGCCAGACGTCTACAACTTCTCCTGCACCGGCTCTAATGGTCCCCGGGCCCCTCCACGGTACTTTAATGCACCCCCGGGTCCAACAAGGTACTCTACTGTCCACACCTATTTTATAAGACCCCTGTCTTACACCAATCCCAAGTCTGACCCAAATGTCACTCCCCAAAATGCCCCGAACAAAACGTCACTTCCCAAAATGCCCCGGACAAAACGTCACTCCCCAAAACGCCCCGGACAAAACGTCACTCCCCAATTTGTCCCACAGACAAAATATCACTCCCCAATTCGTCCCGAAAATAACCCGCACTGAAATCCCGCACTGAACTGACCGACCCCCCTTTTTCAAGAAATCCTCTCCATAGGTTCAGGCTTTCATACCTCCGAGTTATATCCAAAGGCACGGGTTGTTATTCAATAGGTGTAGACAGTAGGGCACTTAGACCTTAGATTTGATTAGAGCGCGCCCCCCCCCCCCCCCCCCCCCTTCCCGCACTTCAACGGGCCTTCTACAACTTCAACTGCTCCTACTGGCCGTCTACAACTTCAACTGCTCCTGCCAGACGTCTACAACTTCTCCTGCACCGGCTCTAATGGTCCCCGGGCCCCTCCACGGTACTTTAATGCACCCCCGGGTCCAACAAGGTACTCTACTGTCCACACCTATTTTATAAGACCCCTGTCTTACACCAATCCCAAGTCTGACCCAAATGTCACTCCCCAAAATGCCCCGAACAAACGTCACTTCCCAAAATGCCCCGGACAAAACGTCACTCCCCAAAACGCCCCGGACAAAACGTCACTCCCCAATTTGTCCCACAGACAAAATATCACTCCCCAATTCGTCCCGAAATAACCCGCACTGAATCCCGCACTGAACTGACCGACCCCCCTTTTTCAAGAAATCCTCTCCATAGGTTCAGGCTTTCATACCTCCGAGTTATATCCAAAGGCACGGGTTGTTATTCAATAGGTGTAGACAGTAGGGCACTTAGACCTTAGATTTGATTAGAACCCCCCCCCCCCCCCCCCCCCCTTCCCGCACTTCAACGGGCCTTCTACAACTTCAACTGCTCCTACTGGCCGTCTACAACTTCAACTGCTCCTGCCAGACGTCTACAACTTCTCCTGCACCGGCTCTAATGGTCCCCGGGCCCCTCCACGGTACTTTAATGCACCCCCGGTCCAACAAGGTACTCTACTGTCCACACCTATTTTATAAGACCCCTGTCTTACACCAATCCCAAGTCTGACCCAAATGTCACTCCCCAAAATGCCCCGAACAAAACGTCACTCCCCAAAATGCCCCGGACAAAACGTCACTCCCCAAACGGCCCCCGACAAAACGTCACTCCCCAATTTGTCCCACAGACAAAATATCACTCCCCAATTCGTCCCGAAAATAACCCGCACTGAAATCCCGCACTGAACTGACCGACCCCCCTTTTTCAAGAACTCCTCTCCATAGGTTCAGGCTTTCATACCTCCGAGTTATATCCAAAGCACGGGTTGTTATTCAATAGGTGTAGACAGTAGGGCACTTAGACCTTAGCTTTGATTAGACCCCCCCCCCCCCCCCCCCCTTCCCGCCTTCAACGGCCTTCTACAACTTCAACTGCTCCTACTGGCCGTCTACAACTTCAACTGCTCCTGCCAGACGTCTACAACTTCTCCTGCACCGGCTCTAATGGTCCCCGGGCCCCTCCACGGTACTTTAATGCACCCCCGGGTCCAACAAGGTACTCTACTGTCCACACCTATTTTATAAGACCCCTGTCTTACACCAATCCCAAGTCTGACCCAAATGTCACTCCCCAAAATGCCCCGAACAAAACGTCACTTCCCAAATGCCCCGGACAAACGTCACTCCCCAAAACGCCCCGGACAAAACGTCACTCCCAATTTGTCCCACAGACACAATATCACTCCCCAATTCGTCCCGAAAATACCCCGCACTGAAATCCCGCACTGAACTGACCGACCCCCCTTTTTCAAGAAATCCTCTCCATAGGTTCAGGCTTTCATACCTCCGAGTTATATCCAAAGGCACGGGTTGTTATTCAATATGTGTAACAGTAGGGCACTTAGACCTTAGATTTGATTAGACCCCCCCCCCCCCCCCCCCCTTCCCGCACTTCAAACGGGCCTTCTACAACTTCAACTGCTCCTACTGGCCGTCTACAACTTCAACTGCTCCTGCCAGACGTCTACAACTTCTCCTGCACCGGCTCTAATGGTCCCCGGGCCCCTCCACGGTACTTTAATGCACCCCCGGGTCCAACAGGTACTCTACTGTCCACCCCTATTTTATAAGACCCCTGTCTTACACCAATCCCAAGTCTGGACCCAAATGTCACTCCCCAAATGCCCCGAACAAACGTCACTTCCCAAATGCCCCGGACAAAACGTCACTCCCCAAAACGCCCCGGACAAACGTCACTCCCAATTTGTCCCACAGACAAAATATCACTCCCCAATTCGTCCCGAAAATAACCCGCACTGAAATCCCGCACTGAACTGACCGACCCCCCTTTTTCAAGAAATCCTCTCCATAGGTTCAGGCTTTCATACCTCCGAGTTTATATCCAAAGGCAACGGGTTGTTATTCAATAGGTGTAGACAGTAGGGCACTTAGACCTTAGATTTGATTAGACCCCCCCCCCCCCCCCCCCTTCCCGCACTTCAACGGGCCTTCTACAACTTCAACTGCTCCTACTGGCCGTCTACAACTTCAACTGCTCCTGCCAACGTCTACAACTTCTCCTGCACCGGCTCTAATGGTCCCCGGCCCCTCCACGTACTTTAATGCACCCCCGGGTCCCAACAAGGTACCTCTACTGTCCACACCTATTTTATAAGACCCCTGTCTTACACCAATCCCAAGTCTGACCCCAATGTCCAACTCCCCAAAATGCCCCGAACAAAACGTCACTTCCCAAAATGCCCCCGGACAAAACGTCACTCCCCAAAACGCCCCGGACAAAACGTCACGTCCACTCCGCCATTTTGTCCCACAGACAAAATAAGCCACTCCCCAATTCGTCCCCGAAATACCCGCACTGAAATCCCGCACTGAACTGACCGACCCCCC
>JARQAB010000192.1:0-10000 GCA_036172955.1 Meloidogyne arenaria
ATAAGAGAATCAAAAATATCTTAATAGATTTAAGAAATATTCGGTAACATTATTTTTAGAGATCGGTTACTTCTTAGTTAATAAGAGAATCAAAAATATCTTAATAGATTAAGAAATATTCGGTAACATTATTTTAGAGATCGGTTATAAGAGAATCTCGGTTACTTCTTAGTTAATAAGAGAATCAAAAATATCTTAATAGATTTAAGAAATATTCGGTAACATTATTTTTAGAGATCGGTTACTTCTTAGTTAATAAGAGAATCAAAAATATCTTAATAGATTTAAGAAATATTCGGTAACATTATTTTTAGAGATCGGTTTATTAGAGAATCTCGGTTACTTCTTAGTTAATAAGAGAATCAAAAATATCTTAATAGATTTAAGAAATATTCGGTAACATTATTTTTAGAGATCGGTTAATAAGAGAATCTCGGTTACTTCTTAGTTAATAAGAGAATCAAAAATATCTTAATAGATTTAAGAAATATTCGGT
The DNA here is from genome assembly GCA_036172955.1 of Meloidogyne arenaria. Lineage (NCBI taxonomy): Eukaryota > Metazoa > Nematoda > Chromadorea > Rhabditida > Meloidogynidae > Meloidogyne > Meloidogyne arenaria. The sequence continues at coordinate 497 of JARQAB010000192.1, forward strand.
AACATTATTTTTAGAGCTCGGTTACTTCTTAGTTAATAAGAGAATCAAAAATATCTTAATAGATTTAAGAAATATTCGGTAACATTATTTTTAGAGATCGGTTAATAAGAGAATCTCGGTTACTTCTTAGTTAATAAGAGAATCAAAAATATCTTAATAGATTTAAGAAATATTCGGTAACATTATTTTTAGAGCTCGGTTACTTCTTAGTTAATAAGAGAATCAAAAATATCTTAATAGATTTAAGAAATATTCGGTAACATTATTTTTAGAGATCGGTTAATAAGAGAATCTCGGTTACTTCTTAGTTAATAAGAGAATCAAAATATCTTAATAGATTTAAGAAATATTCGGTAACATTATTTTTAGAGATCGGTTACTTCTTAGTTAATAAGAGAATCAAAAATATCTTAATAGATTTAAGAAATATTCGGTAACATTATTTTTAGAAATCGGTTATAAGAATCTCGGAATCCGTTACTTTTAGTTAATAAGAGAATCAAAAATATCTTAATAGATTTAAGAAATATTCGGTAACATTATTTTTAGAGATCGGTTACTTCTTAGTTAATAAGAGAATCAAAAATATCTTAATAGATTTAAGAAATATTCGGTAACATTATTTTTAGAGATCGGTTACTTCTTAGTTAATAAGAGAATCAAAAATATCTTAATAGATTTAAGAAATATTCGGTAACATTATTTTTAGAGATCGGTTAATAAGAGAATCTCGGTTACTTCTTAGTTAATAAGAGAATCAAAAATATCTTAATAGATTTAAGAAATATTCGGTAACATTATTTTTAGAGCTCGGTTACTTCTTAGTTAATAAGAGAATCAAAAATATCTTAATAGATTTAAGAAATATTCGGTAACATTATTTTTAGAGATCGGTTAATAAGAGAATCTCGGTTACTTCTTAGTTAATAAGGAATCAAAAATATCTTAATAGATTTAAGAAATATTCGGTAACATTATTTTTAGAGCTCGGTTACTTCTTAGTTAATAAGAGAATCAAAAATATCTTAATAGATTTAAGAAATATTCGGTAACATTATTTTTAGAGATCAGTTAATAAGAGAATCTCGGTTACTTCTTAGTTAATAAGAGAATCAAAAATATCTTAATAGATTTAAGAAATATTCGGTAACATTATTTTTAGAGATCGGTTACTTCTTAGTTAATAAGAGAATCAAAAATATCTTAATAGATTTAAGAAATATTCGGTAACATTATTTTTAGAGATCGGTTAATAAGAGAATCTCGGTTACTTCTTAGTTAATAAGAGAATCAAAAATATCTTAATAGATTTAAGAAATATTCGGTAACATTATTTTTAGAGATCGGTTACTTCTTAGTTAATAAGAGAATCAAAAATATCTTAATAGATTTAAGAAATATTCGGTAACATTATTTTTAGAGATCGGTTAATAAGAGAATCTCGGTTACTTCTTAGTTAATAAGAGAATCAAAAATATCTTAATAGATTTAAGAAATATTCGGTAACATTATTTTTAGAGCTCGGTTACTTCTTAGTTAATAAGAGAATCAAAAATATCTTAATAGATTTAAGAAATATTCGGTAACATTATTTTAGAGATCGGTTAATAAGAGAATCTCGGTTACTTCTTAGTTAATAAGAGAATCAAAAATATCTTAATAGATTTAAGAAATATTCGGTAACATTATTTTTAGAGATCGGTTACTTCTTAGTTAATAAGAGAATCAAAAATATCTTAATAGATTTAAGAAATATTCGGTAACATTATTTTTAGAGATCGGTTAATAAGAGAATCTCGGTTACTTCTTAGTTAATAAGAGAATCAAAAATATCTTAATAGATTTAAGAAATATTCGGTAACATTATTTTTAGAGCTCGGTTACTTCTTAGTTAATAAGAGAATCAAAAATATCTTAATAGATTTAAGAAATATTCGGTAACATTATTTTTAGAGATCGGTTAATAAGAGAATCTCGGTTACTTCTTAGTTAATAAGAGAATCAAAAATATCTTAATAGATTTAAGAAATATTCGGTAACATTATTTTTAGAGCTCGGTTACTTCTTAGTTAATAAGAGAATCAAAAATATCTTAATAGATTTAAGAAATATTCGGTAACATTATTTTTAGAGATCGGTTAATAAGAGAATCTCGGTTACTTCTTAGTTAATAAGAGAATCAAAAATATCTTAATAGATTTAAGAAATATTCGGTAACATTATTTTTAGAGATCGGTTAATAAGAGAATCTCGGTTACTTCTTAGTTAATAAGAGAATCAAAAATATCTTAATAGATTTAAGAAATATTCGGTAACATTATTTTTAGAGCTCGGTTACTTCTTAGTTAATAAGAGAATCAAAAATATCTTAATAGATTTAAGAAATATTCGGTAACATTATTTTTAGAGATCGGTTAATAAGAGAATCTCGGTTACTTCTTAGTTAATAAGAGAATCAAAAATATCTTAATAGATTTAAGAAATATTCGGTAACATTATTTTTAGAGATCGGTTACTTCTTAGTTAATAAGAGAATCAAAAAATATCTTAATAGATTTAAGAAATATTCGGTAACATTATTTTTAGAGATCGGTTAATAAGAGAATCTCGGTTACTTCTTAGTTAATAAGAGAATCAAAAATATCTTAATAGATTTAAGAAATATTCGGTAACATTATTTTTAGAGATCGGTTACTTCTTAGTTAATAAGAGAATCAAAATATCTTAATAGATTTAAGAAATATTCGGTAACATTATTTTTAGAGATCGGTTAATAAGAGAATCTCGGTTACTTCTTAGTTAATAAGAGAATCAAAAATATCTTAATAGATTTAAGAAATATTCGGTAACATTATTTTTAGAGATCGGTTACTTCTTAGTTAATAAGAGAATCAAAAATATCTTAATAGATTTAAGAAATATTCGGTAACATTATTTTTAGAGATCGGTTACTTCTTAGTTAATAAGAGAATCAAAAATATCTTAATAGATTTAAGAAATATTCGGTAACATTATTTTTAGAGCTCGGTTACTTCTTAGTTAATAAGAGAATCAAAAATATCTTAATAGATTTAAGAAATATTCGGTAACATTATTTTTAGAGCTCGGTTACTTCTTAGTTAATAAGAGAATCAAAAATATCTTAATAGATTTAAGAAATATTCGGTAACATTATTTTTAGACCTCGGTTACTTCTTAGTTAATAAGAGAATCAAAAATATCTTAATAGATTTAAGAAATATTCGGTAACATTATTTTTAGACCTCGGTTACTTCTTAGTTAATAAGAGAATCAAAAATATCTTAATAGATTTAAGAAATATTCGGTAACATTATTTTTAGACCTCGGTTACTTCTTAGTTAATAAGAGAATCAAAAATATCTTAATAGATTTAAGAAATATTCGGTAACATTATTTTTAGAGATCGGTTACTTCTTAGTTAATAAGAGAATCAAAAATATCTTAATAGATTTAAGAAATATTCGGTAACATTATTTTTAGACCTCGGTTACTTCTTAGTTAATAAGAGAATCAAAAATATCTTAATAGATTTAAGAAATATTCGGTAACATTATTTTTAGAGCTCGGTTACTTCTTAGTTAATAAGAGAATCAAAAATATCTTAATAGATTTAAGAAATATTCGGTAACATTATTTTTAGACCTCGGTTACTTCTTAGTTAATAAGAGAATCAAAAATATCTTAATAGATTTAAGAAATATTCGGTAACATTATTTTTAGACCTCGGTTACTTCTTAGTTAATAAGAGAATCAAAAATATCTTAATAGATTTAAGAAATATTCGGTAACATTATTTTTAGACCTCGGTTACTTCTTAGTTAATAAGAGAATCAAAAATATCTTAATAGATTTAAGAAATATTCGGTAACATTATTTTTAGAGATCGGTTACTTCTTATTTAATAAGAGAATCAAAAATATCTTAATAGATTTAAGAAATATTCGGTAACATTATTTTTAGACCTCGGTTACTTCTTAGTTAATAAGAGAATCAAAAATATCTTAATAGATTTAAGAAATATTCGGTAACATTATTTTTAGAGCTCGGTTACTTCTTAGTTAATAAGAGAATCAAAAATATCTTAATAGATTTAAGAAATATTCGGTAACATTATTCTTAGACCTCGGTTACTTCTTAGTTAATAAGAGAATCAAAAATATCTTAATAGATTTAAGAAATATTCGGTAACATTATTTTTAGAGCTCGGTTACTTCTTAGTTAATAAGAGAATCAAAAATATCTTAATAGATTTAAGAAATATTCGGTAACATTATTTTTAGACCTCGGTTACTTCTTAGTTAATAAGAGAATCAAAAATATCTTAATAGATTTAAGAAATATTCGGTAACATTATTTTTAGACCTCGGTTACTTCTTAGTTAATAAGAGAATCAAAAATATCTTAATAGATTTAAGAAATATTCGGTAACATTATTTTTAGAGCTCGGTTACTTCTTAGTTAATAAGAGAATCAAAAATATCTTAATAGATTTAAGAAATATTCGGTAACATTATTTTTAGACCTCGGTTACTTCTTAGTTAATAAGAGAATCAAAAATATCTTAATAGATTTAAGAAATATTCGGTAACATTATTTTTAGACCTCGGTTACTTCTTAGTTAATAAGAGAATCAAAAATATCTTAATAGATTTAAGAAATATTCGGTAACATTATTTTTAGACCTCGGTTACTTCTTAGTTAATAAGAGAATCAAAAATATCTTAATAGATTTAAGAAATATTCGGTAACATTATTTTTAGACCTCGGTTACTTCTTAGTTAATAAGAGAATCAAAAATATCTTAATAGATTTAAGAAATATTCGGTAACATTATTTTTAGAGATCGGTTACTTCTTATTTAATAAGAGAATCAAAAATATCTTAATAGATTTAAGAAATATTCGGTAACATTATTTTTAGACCTCGGTTACTTCTTAGTTAATAAGAGAATCAAAAATATCTTAATAGATTTAAGAAATATTCGGTAACATTATTTTTAGAGCTCGGTTACTTCTTAGTTAATAAGAGAATCAAAAATATGTTAATAGATTTAAGAAATATTCGGTAACATTATTTTTAGACCTCGGTTACTTCTTAGTTAATAAGAGAATCAAAAATATCTTAATAGATTTAAGAAATATTCGGTAACATTATTTTTAGAGCTCGGTTACTTCTTAGTTAATAAGAGAATCAAAAATATCTTAATAGATTTAAGAAATATTCGGTAACATTATTTTTAGACCTCGGTTACTTCTTAGTTAATAAGAGAATCAAAAATATCTTAATAGATTTAAGAAATATTCGGTAACATTATTTTTAGACCTCGGTTACTTCTTAGTTAATAAGAGAATCAAAAATATCTTAATAGATTTAAGAAATATTCGGTAACATTATTTTTAGAGATCGGTTACTTCTTAGTTAATAAGAGAATCAAAAATATCTTAATAGATTTAAGAAATATTCGGTAACATTATTTTTAGAGATCGGTTACTTCTTAGTTAATAAGAGAATCAAAAATATCTTAATAGATTTAAGAAATATTCGGTAACATTATTTTTAGAGATCGGTTAATAAGAGAATCTCGGTTACTTCTTAGTTAATAAGAGAATCAAAAATATCTTAATAGATTTAAGAAATATTCGGTAACATTATTTTTAGAGCTCGGTTACTTCTTAGTTAATAAGAGAATCAAAAATATCTTAATAGATTTAAGAAATATTCGGTAACATTATTTTTAGAGATCGGTTAATAAGAGAATCTCGGTTACTTCTTAGTTAATAAGAGAATCAAAAATATCTTAATAGATTTAAGAAATATTCGGTAACATTATTTTTAGAGCTCGGTTACTTCTTAGTTAATAAGAGAATCAAAAATATCTTAATAGATTTAAGAAATATTCGGTAACATTATTTTTAGAGATCAGTTAATAAGAGAATCTCGGTTACTTCTTAGTTAATAAGAGAATCAAAAATATCTTAATAGATTTAAGAAATATTCGGTAACATTATTTTTAGAGATCGGTTACTTCTTAGTTAATAAGAGAATCAAAAATATCTTAATAGATTTAAGAAATATTCGGTAACATTATTTTTAGAGATCGGTTAATAAGAGAATCTCGGTTACTTCTTAGTTAATAAGAGAATCAAAAATATCTTAATAGATTTAAGAAATATTCGGTAACATTATTTTTAGAGATCGGTTACTTCTTAGTTAATAAGAGAATCAAAAATATCTTAATAGATTTAAGAAATATTCGGTAACATTATTTTTAGAGATCGGTTAATAAGAGAATCTCGGTTACTTCTTAGTTAATAAGAGAATCAAAAATATCTTAATAGATTTAAGAAATATTCGGTAACATTATTTTTAGAGCTCGGTTACTTCTTAGTTAATAAGAGAATCAAAAATATCTTAATAGATTTAAGAAATATTCGGTAACATTATTTTTAGAGATCGGTTAATAAGAGAATCTCGGTTACTTCTTAGTTAATAAGAGAATCAAAAATATCTTAATAGATTTAAGAAATATTCGGTAACATTATTTTTAGAGATCGGTTACTTCTTAGTTAATAAGAGAATCAAAAATATCTTAATAGATTTAAGAAATATTCGGTAACATTATTTTTAGAGATCGTTAATAAGAGAATCTCGGTTACTTCTTAGTTAATAAGAGAATCAAAAATATCTTAATAGATTTAAGAAATATTCGGTAACATTATTTTTAGAGCTCGGTTACTTCTTAGTTAATAAGAGAATCAAAAATATCTTAATAGATTTAAGAAATATTCGGTAACATTATTTTTAGAGATCGGTTAATAAGAGAATCTCGGTTACTTCTTAGTTAATAAGAGAATCAAAAATATCTTAATAGATTTAAGAAATATTCGGTAACATTATTTTTAGAGCTCGGTTACTTCTTAGTTAATAAGAGAATCAAAAATATCTTAATAGATTTAAGAAATATTCGGTAACATTATTTTTAGAGATCGGTTAATAAGAGAATCTCGGTTACTTCTTAGTTAATAAGAGAATCAAAAATATCTTAATAGATTTAAGAAATATTCGGTAACATTATTTTTAGAGATCGGTTACTTCTTAGTTAATAAGAGAATCAAAAATATCTTAATAGATTTAAGAAATATTCGGTAACATTATTTTTAGAGATCGGTTAATAAGAGAATCTCGGTTACTTCTTAGTTAATAAGAGAATCAAAAATATCTTAATAGATTTAAGAAATATTCGGTAACATTATTTTTAGAGATCGGTTACTTCTTAGTTAATAAGAGAATCAAAAATATCTTAATAGATTTAAGAAATATTCGGTAACATTATTTTAGAGATCGGTTAATAAGAGAATCTCGGTTACTTCTTAGTTAATAAGAGAATCAAAAATATCTTAATAGATTTAAGAAATATTCGGTAACATTATTTTTAGAGATCGGTTACTTCTTAGTTAATAAGAGAATCAAAAATATCTTAATAGATTTAAGAAATATTCGGTAACATTATTTTTAGAGATCGGTTACTTCTTAGTTAATAAGAGAATCAAAAATATCTTAATAGATTTAAGAAATATTCGGTAACATTATTTTTAGAGCTCGGTTACTTCTTAGTTAATAAGAGAATCAAAAATATCTTAATAGATTTAAGAAATATTCGGTAACATTATTTTTAGAGCTCGGTTACTTCTTAGTTAATAAGAGAATCAAAAATATCTTAATAGATTTAAGAAATATTCGGTAACATTATTTTTAGACCTCGGTTACTTCTTAGTTAATAAGAGAATCAAAAATATCTTAATAGATTTAAGAAATATTCGGTAACATTATTTTTAGACCTCGGTTACTTCTTAGTTAATAAGAGAATCAAAAATATCTTAATAGATTTAAGAAATATTCGGTAACATTATTTTTAGACCTCGGTTACTTCTTAGTTAATAAGAGAATCAAAAATATCTTAATAGATTTAAGAAATATTCGGTAACATTATTTTTAGAGATCGGTTACTTCTTAGTTAATAAGAGAATCAAAAATATCTTAATAGATTTAAGAAATATTCGGTAACATTATTTTTAGACCTCGGTTACTTCTTAGTTAATAAGAGAATCAAAAATATCTTAATAGATTTAAGAAATATTCGGTAACATTATTTTTAGAGCTCGGTTACTTCTTAGTTAATAAGAGAATCAAAAATATCTTAATAGATTTAAGAAATATTCGGTAACATTATTTTTAGACCTCGGTTACTTCTTAGTTAATAAGAGAATCAAAAATATCTTAATAGATTTAAGAAATATTCGGTAACATTATTTTTAGACCTCGGTTACTTCTTAGTTAATAAGAGAATCAAAAATATCTTAATAGATTTAAGAAATATTCGGTAACATTATTTTTAGACCTCGGTTACTTCTTAGTTAATAAGAGAATCAAAAATATCTTAATAGATTTAAGAAATATTCGGTAACATTATTTTTAGAGATCGGTTACTTCTTATTTAATAAGAGAATCAAAAATATCTTAATAGATTTAAGAAATATTCGGTAACATTATTTTTAGACCTCGGTTACTTCTTAGTTAATAAGAGAATCAAAAATATCTTAATAGATTTAAGAAATATTCGGTAACATTATTTTTAGAGCTCGGTTACTTCTTAGTTAATAAGAGAATCAAAAATATCTTAATAGATTTAAGAAATATTCGGTAACATTATTCTTAGACCTCGGTTACTTCTTAGTTAATAAGAGAATCAAAAATATCTTAATAGATTTAAGAAATATTCGGTAACATTATTTTTAGAGCTCGGTTACTTCTTAGTTAATAAGAGAATCAAAAATATCTTAATAGATTTAAGAAATATTCGGTAACATTATTTTTAGACCTCGGTTACTTCTTAGTTAATAAGAGAATCAAAAATATCTTAATAGATTTAAGAAATATTCGGTAACATTATTTTTAGACCTCGGTTACTTCTTAGTTAATAAGAGAATCAAAAATATCTTAATAGATTTAAGAAATATTCGGTAACATTATTTTTAGAGCTCGGTTACTTCTTAGTTAATAAGAGAATCAAAAATATCTTAATAGATTTAAGAAATATTCGGTAACATTATTTTTAGACCTCGGTTACTTCTTAGTTAATAAGAGAATCAAAAATATCTTAATAGATTTAAGAAATATTCGGTAACATTATTTTTAGACCTCGGTTACTTCTTAGTTAATAAGAGAATCAAAAATATCTTAATAGATTTAAGAAATATTCGGTAACATTATTTTTAGACCTCGGTTACTTCTTAGTTAATAAGAGAATCAAAAATATCTTAATAGATTTAAGAAATATTCGGTAACATTATTTTTAGACCTCGGTTACTTCTTAGTTAATAAGAGAATCAAAAATATCTTAATAGATTTAAGAAATATTCGGTAACATTATTTTTAGAGATCGGTTACTTCTTATTTAATAAGAGAATCAAAAATATCTTAATA
>JARQAB010000192.1:15000-17500 GCA_036172955.1 Meloidogyne arenaria
CCTTAGCGGATTCCGACTTCCATGGCCACCGTCCTGCTGTCTGTATCAACCAACACCTTTTATGGGGTCTAATGAGCGGGCACTTTGGCACCGCAACTCCGCGTTTGGTTCATCCCACATCGCCAGTTCTGCTTACCAAAAATGGCCCACTTGGAGCTCGTATTCAACGCCAAAGTTCAAAATCAAGCAACTTTGATATCATACCCATTTAGAGTTTGAGAATAGGTTAAGAACATTTCGTTCCCAAGTCCTCTAATCATTCGCTTTACCGAGTATAACTACTCGTGAGCTCCAGCTATCCTGGGGGAAACTTCAGAGGGAACCAGCTACTAGATGGTTCGATTAGTCTTTCGCCCCTATACCCAAGTCAGACGATCGATTTGCACGTCAGAACCGCTTCGGACTTCCACCAGAGTTTCCTCTGGCTTCGTCCTGCTCAGGAATAGTTCACCATCTTTCGGGTCTCACCGCGTACGCTCTTCCGCCACCCTACTGTAAACAGTTAGAATGGGGCCATGCTGCACTTTTTAACAAGATCGCACATCAGACTCTAAAGAGCCATTTACTTTCATTTCGCTTTTAGGTTTTTAACACCCAAAAACTTGCGCACACGATAAACTCCTTGGTCCGTGTTTCAAGACGGGTCGGATAGATGACCGGCTTTTACATGGGGAAGGAGTACGAGAGCATTAACTGGACCGAACTAATTGAAAAGCACGTGTCGCATGCGACCGTAACTTACACCCAGATCGAACCGATAAATGACCGTAAGCCATACTCAAATGTCCAAGACAAAAAATGCTAACACCGTTTGGGTACCAGCAAGCTGGCCTCAAAACTGCGGATACAAATCTGCCTCAAACATCCCCAAGCACCAAACAAGTAAATGCATCACAGAAAATTATGCTGCTTCCCTCTGTCCCAATCTGGAGCTCAGAGATCACAACATAAAAATAAAGTAAATGAATACTTGAAAGATACGCCGACTCTATCCGTTTCCACCTCACCGGTTTCACGTCCTCTTTAACTCTCTCTTCAAAGTGCTTTGCAACTTTCCTTCACAGTACTTGTTTGCTATCGGTCTCGTGGCAATATTGAGTCTTAGATGAAGTTTACCACCGACTTTGGGCTGCGATCCCAAACAACCCGACTCTAAAGCACGCAAATATCGATCAATTATCTCAATGTACAGGGCTTTCACCTTCTGTGGAACCCCTGTCAAGGGAACTTGTTTGAAATAAAAGATAAAAGATTACGGCTTATACGCTACACTTCATAATGCCTGAGGCAAAATGATTTAGCGATGGACATTTCCCAGTTCACTCGCCGTTACTGGGGGAATCCTGTTTAGTTTCTTTTCCTCCGCTTACTGATATGCTTAAGTTCAGCGGGTGCTCTCGACTGAGTTCAGGTCAAATTGTTTGAGTTTTGTAGTTAGATTCATACAATTAGGATAAACAACAATCCTCTTAAAATATAAAGCATCAATAGCAATATAGAAATAAAAGCTCACGCTTTGAAAGAAAATGACCCTGAACCAGACGTAGCAAAGAGTTTGACCCCAATGCGGCAATATACGTTCAAAACTTTTGTGCTCAAGGTTTCTGCAGTTCGCACAAATTATCGCAGTTTGCTGCGTTCTTCATCGATCCACGAGCCGAGTGATCCACCGATAAGGCTAGAAATTTTCGTTTTTTTAAATATAAAGAAAAAAAGAGTGCTGGCGTCCTCACTTAAGAGGCTCATTAAGTCTTAAACTCATCAAAGAGTCCTAACATGTCACATCATATACAGCCACGGACGTTCACAACTGTATCAGCAACACCTAGACACCAGCGACAGCCGTTTCACAACAGTATTTCTGTTGCGAATTCAAATTTGAACATCACATAAAGTAATGATCCAGCAGCAGGTTCACCTACAGCTACCTTGTTACGACTTTTGCCCGGTTCAAGCCACTGCGATTAAATTGGTTTCCATCATTTTTAGACCTCGGTTACTTCTTAGTTAATAAGAGAATCAAAAATATCTTAATAGATTTAAGAAATATTCGGTAACATTATTTTTGACCTCGGTTACTTCTTAGTTAATAAGAGAATCAAAAATATCTTAATAGATTTAAGAAATATTCGGTAACATTATTTTTAGACCTCGGTTACTTCTTAGTTAATAAGAGAATCAAAAATATCTTAATAGATTTAAGAAATATTCGGTAACATTATTTTTAGACCTCGGTTACTTCTTAGTTAATAAGAGAATCAAAAATATCTTAATAGATTTAAGAAATATTCAGTAACATTATTTTTAGACCTCGGTTACTTCTTAGTTAATAAGAGAATCAAAAATATCTTAATAGATTTAAGAATATTCGATAACATTATTTTTAGACCTCGGTTACTTCTTAGTTAATAAGAGAATCAAAAATATCTTAATAGATTTAAGAAATATTCGGTAACATTATTTTTGACCTCGGTTACTTCTTAGTTAATAAGAGTATCAA
>JARQAB010000192.1:20000-30000 GCA_036172955.1 Meloidogyne arenaria
ATCAAGTAAGCATTTGCCTTTTTGCTCAACGAGAGGTTTCCGTCCTCTCTGAGCTCGCCTTAGGACACCTGCGTTACAATTTGACAGATGTACCGCCCCAGTCAAACTCCCCGCCTGACAATGTCATCGGCGCGAGTCAACCAGCCACCGAGTGGCTAGTCTTAAAACAAAAATGAAGGTCCGTAGACACAACTCCCGTTTTACCGATTAAGTAAGGAATCGATGAAAGTAGTGGTATTTCACTGTTGTCTTGCGACTCCCACTTATGCTACACCTCTCATGATTCTTCACAAAGTCAGACTAGAGTCAAGCTCAACAGGGTCTTCTTTCCCCGCTAAATTTGCCAAGCCCGTTCCCTTGGCTGTGGTTTCGCTAGATAGTAGATAGGGACAGTGGGAATCTCGTTGATCCATTCGTGCGCGTCGGTAGTTAGCCGACGAGGCATTTGGCTACCTTAAGAGAGTCATAGTTACTCCCGCCGTTTACCCGCGCTTAATCAAGTTTCCTTGGCTTAACATTCAGAGCACTGGGCAGAAATCAGACACGGTCAACGTCCTGCAAGGACCATCCGTCTCCTCTGTTTTAATTAGACAGTCGGATTCCCGGAGTTCGTGCCAGTTCTAAACTGGTTGTTCAGCGCCAATCGAAGTACTATATCTTGCGAAATAGCACGCAGCTGAAGCGCTCCAAAAGCAGTCCTCACTACTAGTCCACAAGCGCCGCCCCTAAAGGAAGCGCAAGCAGCCACGAGCAAAGTCCACCTGTTTCACACAACAGCCCGACTGACCCAACCTTTAGAGCCAATTCTTTTCCCGAAGTTACGAATCTAATTTGCCGACTTCCCTTACCTACATTATTCTATCGACTAGAGGCTGTTCACCTTGGAGACCTGCTGCGGATATGGGTACGATCAGGCAGGAGATTTTAAATTGCCTCCCTCGCATTTTCACGGCTCATGTGGAGCACACGAGACACAACAGGAACCGCTGCGCTTTACGAGACCAGCATCCCTATCTCAGGCTGAGCCACTTCCAGGGACATGATCTCTAAACCAGAAAAGAGAACTCTGGCCCGGACTCCACACGAGGTCTACGAGTTCGTTTGCGTCACCGCGCAAAGTAATCCTTGCGGATCACCATCTCCCATGCCTGGTGTGGGAATATTAACCCACTTCCCTTTCGGCAACCGGGTGGACAAAATACCGTTAAGTATCTCATCTCCCCGCAGTGTCTAGACGGCTTTAGCCGGTGCCTTAGGATCGACTGACCCACATTCAACTGCTGTTCACGTGGAACCCTTCTCCACTTCAGTCTTCAAGGATCTCACTTGAATATTTGCTACTACCACCAAGATCTGCACTAGTGGAAGCTCCAGCTGGGTGCACACCCAAAGCCTTCAACGCAACCACTACGACCCTCTTACACGTCATTGCAAGACTTAAAAATACAAGCATATGACGGCAGAGTATAGGTGGCCCGCTCCAGCGCCATCCATTTTCAGGGCTAGTTGATTCGGCAGGTGAGTTGTTACACACTCCTTAGCGGATTCCGACTTCCATGGCCACCGTCCTGCTGTCTGTATCAACCAACACCTTTTATGGGGTCTAATGAGCGGGCACTTTGGCACCGCAACTCCGCGTTTGGTTCATCCCACATCGCCAGTTCTGCTTACCAAAAATGGCCCACTTGGAGCTCGTATTCAACGCCAAAGTTCAAAATCAAGCAACTTTGATATCATACCCATTTAGAGTTTGAGAATAGGTTAAGAACATTTCGTTCCCAAGTCCTCTAATCATTCGCTTTACCGAGTATAACTACTCGTGAGCTCCAGCTATCCTGGGGGAAACTTCAGAGGGAACCAGCTACTAGATGGTTCGATTAGTCTTTCGCCCCTATACCCAAGTCAGACGATCGATTTGCACGTCAGAACCGCTTCGGACTTCCACCAGAGTTTCCTCTGGCTTCGTCCTGCTCAGGAATAGTTCACCATCTTTCGGGTCTCACCGCGTACGCTCTTCCGCCACCCTACTGTAAACAGTTAGAATGGGGCCATGCTGCACTTTTTAACAAGATCGCACATCAGACTCTAAAGAGCCATTTACTTTCATTTCGCTTTTAGGTTTTTAACACCCAAAAACTTGCGCACACGATAAACTCCTTGGTCCGTGTTTCAAGACGGGTCGGATAGATGACCGGCTTTTACATGGGGAAGGAGTACGAGAGCATTAACTGGACCGAACTAATTGAAAAGCACGTGTCGCATGCGACCGTAACTTACACCCAGATCGAACCGATAAATGACCGTAAGCCATACTCAAATGTCCAAGACAAAAAATGCTAACACCGTTTGGGTACCAGCAAGCTGGCCTCAAAACTGCGGATACAAATCTGCCTCAAACATCCCCAAGCACCAAACAAGTAAATGCATCACAGAAAATTATGCTGCTTCCCTCTGTCCCAATCTGGAGCTCAGAGATCACAACATAAAAATAAAGTAAATGAATACTTGAAAGATACGCCGACTCTATCCGTTTCCACCTCACCGGTTTCACGTCCTCTTTAACTCTCTCTTCAAAGTGCTTTGCAACTTTCCTTCACAGTACTTGTTTGCTATCGGTCTCGTGGCAATATTGAGTCTTAGATGAAGTTTACCACCGACTTTGGGCTGCGATCCCAAACAACCCGACTCTAAAGCACGCAAATATCGATCAATTATCTCAATGTACAGGGCTTTCACCTTCTGTGGAACCCCTGTCAAGGGAACTTGTTTGAAATAAAAGATAAAAGATTACGGCTTATACGCTACACTTCATAATGCCTGAGGCAAAATGATTTAGCGATGGACATTTCCCAGTTCACTCGCCGTTACTGGGGGAATCCTGTTTAGTTTCTTTTCCTCCGCTTACTGATATGCTTAAGTTCAGCGGGTGCTCTCGACTGAGTTCAGGTCAAATTGTTTGAGTTTTGTAGTTAGATTCATACAATTAGGATAAACAACAATCCTCTTAAAATATAAAGCATCAATAGCAATATAGAAATAAAAGCTCACGCTTTGAAAGAAAATGACCCTGAACCAGACGTAGCAAAGAGTTTGACCCCAATGCGGCAATATACGTTCAAAACTTTTGTGCTCAAGGTTTCTGCAGTTCGCACAAATTATCGCAGTTTGCTGCGTTCTTCATCGATCCACGAGCCGAGTGATCCACCGATAAGGCTAGAAATTTTCGTTTTTTTAAATATAAAGAAAAAAAGAGTGCTGGCGTCCTCACTTAAGAGGCTCATTAAGTCTTAAACTCATCAAAGAGTCCTAACATGTCACATCATATACAGCCACGGACGTTCACAACTGTATCAGCAACACCTAGACACCAGCGACAGCCGTTTCACAACAGTATTTCTGTTGCGAATTCAAATTTGAACATCACATAAAGTAATGATCCAGCAGCAGGTTCACCTACAGCTACCTTGTTACGACTTTTGCCCGGTTCAAGCCACTGCGATTAAATTGGTTTCCATCATTTTTAGACCTCGGTTACTTCTTAGTTAATAAGAGAATCAAAAATATCTTAATAGATTTAAGAAATATTCGGTAACATTATTTTTAGACCTCGGTTACTTCTTAGTTAATAAGAGAATCAAAATATCTTAATAGATTTAAGAAATATTCGGTAACATTATTTTTAGACCTCGGTTACTTCTTAGTTAATAAGAGAATCAAAAATATCTTAATAGATTTAAGAAATATTCGGTAACATTATTTTTAGACCTCGGTTACTTCTTAGTTAATAAGAGAATCAAAAATATCTTAATAGATTTAAGAAATATTCAGTAACATTATTTTTAGACCTCGGTTACTTCTTAGTTAATAAGAGAATCAAAAATATCTTAATAGATTTAAGAATATTCGATAACATTATTTTTAGACCTCGGTTACTTCTTAGTTAATAAGAGAATCAAAAATATCTTAATAGATTTAAGAAATATTCGGTAACATTATTTTTGACCTCGGTTACTTCTTAGTTAATAAGAGTATCAAAAATATCTTAATAGATTTAAGAAATATTCGGTAACATTATTTTTAGACCTCGGTTACTTCTTAGTTAATAAGAGAATCAAAAATATCTTAATAGATTTAAGAAATATTCGATAACATTACTTTTAGACCTCGGTTACTTCTTAGTTAATAAGAGAATCAAAAATATCTTAATAGATTTAAGAAATATTCGGTAACATTATTTTTAGACCTCGGTTACTTCTTAGTTAATAAGAGAATCAAAAATATCTTAATAGATTTAAGAAATATTCGGTAACATTATTTTTAGACCTCGGTTACTTCTTAGTTAATAAGAGAATCAAAAATATCTTAATAGATTTAAGAAATATTCGGTAACATTATTTTTAGACCTCGGTTACTTCTTAGTTAATAAGAGAATCAAAAATATCTTAATAGATTTAAGAATATTCGATAACATTATTTTTAGACCTCGGTTACTTCTTAGTTAATAAGAGAATCAAAAATATCTTAATAGATTTAAGAAATATTCGGTAACATTATTTTTGACCTCTGTTACTTCTTAGTTAATAAGAGAATCAAAAATATCTTAATAGATTTAAGAAATATTCGGTAACATTATTTTTAGACCTCGGTTACTTCTTAGTTAATAAGAGAATCAAAAATATCTTAATAGATTTAAGAAATATTCGATAACATTATTTTTAGACCTCGGTTACTTCTTAGTTAATAAGAGAATCAAAAATATCTTAATAGATTTAAGAAATATTCGGTAACATTATTTTTAGACCTCGGTTACTTCTTAGTTAATAAGAGAATCAAAAATATCTTAATAGATTTAAGAAATATTCGGTAACATTATTTTTGACCTCTGTTACTTCTTAGTTAATAAGAGAATCAAAAATATCTTAATAGATTTAAGAAATATTCGGTAACATTATTTTTAGACCTCGGTTACTTCTTAGTTAATAAGAGAATCAAAAATATCTTAATAGATTTAAGAAATATTCGGTAACATTATTTTTAGACCTCGGTTACTTCTTAGTTAATAAGAGAATCAAAATAATCTTAATAGATTTAAGAAATATTCGGTAACATTATTTTTAGAGCTCGGTTACTTCTTAGTTAATAAGAGAATCAAAAATATCTTAATAGATTTAAGAAATATTCGGTAACATTATTTTTAGACCTCGGTTACTTCTTAGTTAATAAGAGAATCAAAAATATCTTAATAGATTTAAGAAATATTCGGTAACATTATTTTTAGACCTCGGTTACTTCTTAGTTAATAAGAGAATCAAAAATATCTTAATAGATTTAAGAAATATTCGGTAACATTATTTTTAGAGATCGGTTACTTCTTATTTAATAAGAGAATCAAAAATATCTTAATAGATTTAAGAAATATTCGGTAACATTATTTTTGACCTCGGTTACTTCTTAGTTAATAAGAGTATCAAAAATATCTTAATAGATTTAAGAAATATTCGTAACATTATTTTTAGACCTCGGTTACTTCTTAGTTAATAAGAGAATCAAAAATATCTTAATAGATTTAAGAAATATTCGGTAACATTATTTTTAGACCTCGGTTACTTCTTAGTTAATAAGAGAATCAAAATATCTTAATAGATTAAGAAATATTCGGTAACATTATTTAGACCTCGGTTACTTCGAAGTACTATATCTTCGAAATAGCACGCAGCTGAAGCGCTACAAAAGCAGTCCTCACTACTAGTCCACAAGCGCCGCCCCTAAAGGAAGCGCAAGCAGCCACGAGCAAAGTCCACCTGTTTCACACAACAGCCCGACTGACCCAACCTTTAGAGCCAATTCTTTTCCCGAAGTTACGAATCTAATTTGCCGACTTCCCTTACCTACATTATTCTATCGACTAGAGGCTGTTCACCTTGGAGACCTGCTGCGGATATGGGTACGATCAGGCAGGAGATTTTAAATTGCCTCCCTCGCATTTTCACGGCTCATGTGGAGCACACGAGACACAACAGGAACCGCTGCGCTTTACGAGACCAGCATCCCTATCTCAGGCTGAGCCACTTCCAGGGACATGATCTCTAAACCAGAAAAGAGAACTCTGGCCCGGACTCCACACGAGGTCTACGAGTTCGTTTGCGTCACCGCGCAAAGTAATCCTTGCGGATCACCATCTCCCATGCCTGGTGTGGGAATATTAACCCACTTCCCTTTCGGCAACCGGGTGGACAAAATACCGTTAAGTACATATCTCATCTCCCCGCAGTGTCTAGACGGCTTTAGCCGGTGCCTTAGGATCGACTGACCCACATTCAACTGCTGTTCACGTGGAACCCTTCTCCACTTCAGTCTTCAAGGATCTCACTTGAATATTTGCTACTACCACCAAGATCTGCACTAGTGGAAGCTCCAGCTGGGTGCACACCCAAAGCCTTCAACGCAACCACTACGACCCTCTTACACGTCATTGCAAGACTTAAAAATACAAGCATATGACGGCAGAGTATAGGTGGCCCGCTCTAGCGCCATCCATTTTCAGGGCTAGTTGATTCGGCAGGTGAGTTGTTACACACTCCTTAGCGGATTCCGACTTCCATGGCCACCGTCCTGCTGTCTGTATCAACCAACACCTTTTATGGGGTCTAATGAGCGGGCACTTTGGCACCGCAACTCCGCGTTTGGTTCATCCCACATCGCCAGTTCTGCTTACCAAAAATGGCCCACTTGGAGCTCGTATTCAACGCCAAAGTTCAAAATCAAGCAACTTTGATATCATACCCATTTAGAGTTTGAGAATAGGTTAAGAACATTTCGTTCCCAAGTCCTCTAATCATTCGCTTTACCGAGTATAACTACTCGTGAGCTCCAGTTATCCTGGGGAAACTTCAGAGGGAACCAGCTACTAGATGGTTCGATTAGTCTTTCGCCCCTATACCCAAGTCAGACGATCGATTTGCACGTCAGAACCGCTTCGGACTTCCACCAGAGTTTCCTCTGGCTTCGTCCTGCTCAGGAATAGTTCACCATCTTTCGGGTCTCACCGCGTACGCTCTTCCGCCACCCTACTGTAAACAGTTAGAATGGGGCCATGCTGCACTTTTTAACAAGATCGCACATCAGACTCTAAAGAGCCATTTACTTTCATTTCGCTTTTAGGTTTTTAACACCCAAAAACTTGCGCACACGATAAACTCCTTGGTCCGTGTTTCAAGACGGGTCGGATAGATGACCGGCTTTTACATGGGGAAGGAGTACGAGAGCATTAACTGGACCGAACTAATTGAAAAGCACGTGTCGCATGCGACCGTAACTTACACCCAGATCGAACCGATAAATGACCGTAAGCCATACTCAAATGTCCAAGACAAAAAATGCTAACACCGTTTGGGTACCAGCAAGCTGGCCTCAAAACTGCGGATACAAATCTGCCTCAAACATCCCCAAGCACCAAACAAGTAAATGCATCACAGAAAATTATGCTGCTTCCCTCTGTCCCAATCTGGAGCTCAGAGATCACAACATAAAAATAAAGTAAATGAATACTTGAAAGATACGCCGACTCTATCCGTTTCCACCTCACCGGTTTCACGTCCTCTTTAACTCTCTCTTCAAAGTGCTTTGCAACTTTCCTTCACAGTACTTGTTTGCTATCGGTCTCGTGGCAATATTGAGTCTTAGATGAAGTTTACCACCGACTTTGGGCTGCGATCCCAAACAACCCGACTCTAAAGCACGCAAATATCGATCAATTATCTCAATGTACAGGGCTTTCACCTTCTGTGGAACCCCTGTCAAGGGAACTTGTTTGAAATAAAAGATAAAAGATTACGGCTTATACGCTACACTTCATAATGCCTGAGGCAAAATGATTTAGCGATGGACATTTCCCAGTTCACTCGCCGTTACTGGGGGAATCCTGTTTAGTTTCTTTTCCTCCGCTTACTGATATGCTTAAGTTCAGCGGGTGCTCTCGACTGAGTTCAGGTCAAATTGTTTGAGTTTTGTAGTTAGATTCATACAATTAGGATAAACAACAATCCTCTTAAAATATAAAGCATCAATAGCAATATAGAAATAAAAGCTCACGCTTTGAAAGAAAATGACCCTGAACCAGACGTAGCAAAGAGTTTGACCCCAATGCGGCAATATACGTTCAAAACTTTTGTGCTCAAGGTTTCTGCAGTTCGCACAAATTATCGCAGTTTGCTGCGTTCTTCATCGATCCACGAGCCGAGTGATCCACCGATAAGGCTAGAAATTTTCGTTTTTTTAAATATAAAGAAAAAAAGAGTGCTGGCGTCCTCACTTAAGAGGCTCATTAAGTCTTAAACTCATCAAAGAGTCCTAACATGTCACATCATATACAGCCACGGACGTTCACAACTGTATCAGCAACACCTAGACACCAGCGACAGCCGTTTCACAACAGTATTTCTGTTGCGAATTCAAATTTGAACATCACATAAAGTAATGATCCAGCAGCAGGTTCACCTACAGCTACCTTGTTACGACTTTTGCCCGGTTCAAGCCACTGCGATTAAATTGGTTTCCATCATTTTTAGACCTCGGTTACTTCTTAGTTAATAAGAGAATCAAAAATATCTTAATAGATTTAAGAAATATTCGGTAACATTATTTTTAGACCTCGGTTACTTCTTAGTTAATAAGAGAATCAAAAATATCTTAATAGATTTAAGAAATATTCGGTAACATTATTTTTAGACCTCGGTTACTTCTTAGTTAATAAGAGAATCAAAAATATCTTAATAGATTTAAGAAATATTCGGTAACATTATTTTTAGACCTCGGTTACTTCTTAGTTAATAAGAGAATCAAAAATATCTTAATAGATTTAAGAAATATTCAGTAACATTATTTTTAGACCTCGGTTACTTCTTAGTTAATAAGAGAATCAAAAATATCTTAATAGATTTAAGAATATTCGATAACATTATTTTTAGACCTCGGTTACTTCTTAGTTAATAACTTAATAAAAAAATAATTAATAGATTTAAGAAATATTCGGTAACATTATTTTTGACCTCGGTTACTTCTTAGTTAATAAGAGTATCAAAAATATCTTAATAGATTTAAGAAATATTCGGTAACATTATTTTTAGACCTCGGTTACTTCTTAGTTAATAAGAGAATCAAAAATATCTTAATAGATTTAAGAAATATTCGATAACATTACTTTTAGACCTCGGTTACTTCTTAGTTAATAAGAGAATCAAAAATATCTTAATAGATTTAAGAAATATTCGGTAACATTATTTTTAGACCTCGGTTACTTCTTAGTTAATAAGAGAATCAAAAATATCTTAATAGATTTAAGAAATATTCGGTAACATTATTTTTAGACCTCGGTTACTTCTTAGTTAATAAGAGAATCAAAAATATCTTAATAGATTTAAGAAATATTCGGTAACATTATTTTTAGACCTCGGTTACTTCTTAGTTAATAAGAGAATCAAAAATATCTTAATAGATTTAAGAAATATTCGGTAACATTATTTTTAGACCTCGGTTACTTCTTAGTTAATAAGAGAATCAAAAATATCTTAATAGATTTAAGAAATATTCGGTAACATTATTTTTAGACCTCGGTTACTTCTTAGTTAATAAGAGAATCAAAAATATCTTAATAGATTTAAGAAATATTCAGTAACATTATTTTTAGACCTCGGTTACTTCTTAGTTAATAAGAGAATCAAAAATATCTTAATAGATTTAAGAATATTCGATAACATTATTTTTAGACCTCGGTTACTTCTTAGTTAATAAGAGAATCAAAAATATCTTAATAGATTTAAGAAATATTCGGTAACATTATTTTTGACCTCGGTTACTTCTTAGTTAATAAGAGTATCAAAAATATCTTAATAGATTTAAGAAATATTCGGTAACATTATTTTTAGACCTCGGTTACTTCTTAGTTAATAAGAGAATCAAAAATATCTTAATAGATTTAAGAAATATTCGATAACATTACTTT
>JARQAB010000192.1:35000-58653 GCA_036172955.1 Meloidogyne arenaria
AATGAGCGGGCACTTTGGCACCGCAACTCCGCGTTTGGTTCATCCCACATCGCCAGTTCTGCTTACCAAAAATGGCCCACTTGGAGCTCGTATTCAACGCCAAAGTTCAAAATCAAGCAACTTTGATATCATACCCATTTAGAGTTTGAGAATAGGTTAAGAACATTTCGTTCCCAAGTCCTCTAATCATTCGCTTTACCGAGTATAACTACTCGTGAGCTCCAGCTATCCTGGGGGAAACTTCAGAGGGAACCAGCTACTAGATGGTTCGATTAGTCTTTCGCCCCTATACCCAAGTCAGACGATCGATTTGCACGTCAGAACCGCTTCGGACTTCCACCAGAGTTTCCTCTGGCTTCGTCCTGCTCAGGAATAGTTCACCATCTTTCGGGTCTCACCGCGTACGCTCTTCCGCCACCCTACTGTAAACAGTTAGAATGGGGCCATGCTGCACTTTTTAACAAGATCGCACATCAGACTCTAAAGAGCCATTTACTTTCATTTCGCTTTTAGGTTTTTAACACCCAAAAACTTGCGCACACGATAAACTCCTTGGTCCGTGTTTCAAGACGGGTCGGATAGATGACCGGCTTTTACATGGGGAAGGAGTACGAGAGCATTAACTGGACCGAACTAATTGAAAAGCACGTGTCGCATGCGACCGTAACTTACACCCAGATCGAACCGATAAATGACCGTAAGCCATACTCAAATGTCCAAGACAAAAAATGCTAACACCGTTTGGGTACCAGCAAGCTGGCCTCAAAACTGCGGATACAAATCTGCCTCAAACATCCCCAAGCACCAAACAAGTAAATGCATCACAGAAAATTATGCTGCTTCCCTCTGTCCCAATCTGGAGCTCAGAGATCACAACATAAAAATAAAGTAAATGAATACTTGAAAGATACGCCGACTCTATCCGTTTCCACCTCACCGGTTTCACGTCCTCTTTAACTCTCTCTTCAAAGTGCTTTGCAACTTTCCTTCACAGTACTTGTTTGCTATCGGTCTCGTGGCAATATTGAGTCTTAGATGAAGTTTACCACCGACTTTGGGCTGCGATCCCAAACAACCCGACTCTAAAGCACGCAAATATCGATCAATTATCTCAATGTACAGGGCTTTCACCTTCTGTGGAACCCCTGTCAAGGGAACTTGTTTGAAATAAAAGATAAAAGATTACGGCTTATACGCTACACTTCATAATGCCTGAGGCAAAATGATTTAGCGATGGACATTTCCCAGTTCACTCGCCGTTACTGGGGGAATCCTGTTTAGTTTCTTTTCCTCCGCTTACTGATATGCTTAAGTTCAGCGGGTGCTCTCGACTGAGTTCAGGTCAAATTGTTTGAGTTTTGTAGTTAGATTCATACAATTAGGATAAACAACAATCCTCTTAAAATATAAAGCATCAAAGCAATATAGAAATAAAAGCTCACGCTTTAAAAGAAAATGACCCTGAACCAGACGTAGCAAAGAGTTTGACCCCAATGCGGCAATATGCGTTCAAAACTTTTGTGCTCAAGGTTTCTGCAGTTCGCACAAATTATCGCAGTTTGCTGCGTTCTTCATCGATCCACGAGCCGAGTGATCCACCGATAAGGCTAGAAATTTTGTTTTTTTTATAAAATATAGAGAAAAAAGAGTGCTGGCGTCCTCACTTAAGAGGCTCATTAAGTCTTAAACTCATTAGAGTCCTAACATGTCACCACATATACAGCCACGGACGTTCACAACTGTATCAGCAACACCTAGACACCAGCGACAGCCGTTTCACAACGATTATTTCATTGGGAATTCAAATTTGAACATCACATAAAGTAATGATCCAGCAGCAGGTTCACCTACAGCTACCTTGTTACGACTTTTGCCCGGTTCAAGCCACTGCGATTAAATTGGTTTCCATCAAAGTAATTTAGAAAAATTAAATCAACGGTCCCCAAATTTCTCGAAATGGCTCAGTCCCGGGCAGCGACGGGCGGTGTGTACAAAGGGCAGGGACGTAATCAACGCGAGCTGATGACTCGCACTTACTTGGAATTCCTCGTTCACGGAAAATAATTGCAATTTCCGATCCCAATCACGGCAAATTTTCAATGGTTTACCCGCCCCTTTCGGGGTAGGACAAGCACGTTGATTTTGCCAGTGTAGCGCGCGTGCAGCCCCGGACATCTAAGGGCATCACAGACCTGTTATTGCTCAATTTCTTTCGGCTGAACACCGCAAATCCCTCTAAGAAGGTGTATACACTAAGAGTATGTACCAGCTATTTAGTAGGTTAGAGTCTCGCTCGTTATCGGAATAAACCAGACAAATCACTCCACGAACTAAGAACGGCCATGCACCACCATCCACTGAATCATGAAAAAGCTATCAATCTGTCAATCCTCACAGTGTCCGGGCCGGGTGAGTTTCCCCGTGTTGAGTCAAATTAAGCCGCAGGCTCCACTCCTGGTGGTGCCCTTCCGTCAATTCCTTTAAGTTTCAGCTTTGCAACCATACTTCCCCCGGAACCGGAAGACTTTCGTTTCCGGGAAGCTCCCCACCAAGGCAATATAATTTCCATCGGCGGATCGCTAGTTGGCATCGTTTACGGTCAGAACTAGGGCGGTATCTGATCGCCTTCGAACCTCTGACTTTCGTTCTTGATTAATGAAGACATTCTTGGCAAATGCTTTCGCTGTAGTTTGTCTGGCCACGGTCCAAAAATTTCACCTCTCACGGGGCCATACAAATGCCCCCGTTTGTCTCTGTTAACCATTATCTCAGTCCGTAAAACCAATAAAACTGAACCGAAATCGTTTTCTATTATTCCATGCACGCTCATTCAAGCGAAAACGCCTGTTTGAAGCACTCTGATTTGTTCAAAGTAAACTTACAATGCCTGTTAAGAATCCTGTTAAGGACTCAAAACCGAACATTACGATAAATCGATAACACCCAGAAACACCCGGAGGGTTCCAGGGTACCGATACGAATCCAACTACGAGCTTTTTAACCGCAGCAATAATTCTATGTATTAGCAGATGCTGGAGTTACCGCGGCTGCTGGCACCAGACTTGCCCTCTGCTTGATACTCGTTAAAGGGTTTAAATTGTACCCATTCCGATGACCGGCCTCAAAGAGAACGATCTCGTTATTTCTCGTCACTACCTCCTCGAGCCGAGAGTGGGTAATTTGCGCGCCTGCTGCCATCCTTAGACGTAGTGGCCATTTCTCAGGCCCCTTCTCCGGAGTCGAACCCTGATCCTCCGTTATCCGTCACCACCACGGGAGTCGATTATGCTCCCGTCAAGTTGATAAAGTGGACGCTTGAAAGACACGCCGCCGGCACAAGGCCATGCGGTCAGCTTAGTTATTCTGAGTCAACAAGAAGCAGCCGAAGCCGCGTGGTTTTGTTCTAATAAATGCGCTTTTCCGAGAGGACAAAGCTTTGGTGCATGTATTAGCTCTAGCTTTTCCACAGTTATCCATTTAGATAATCAAGATCAAGTAAATCATGGCCATTGTATTGAGCCGTTCGCGGTTTCTCGTTAAAACGATTAAACTTATACATGCATGGCTTAATCTTTGAAATGAACACATCAGTTCAGGCAGGATCAACCAGATATCTCGTAATCTGGGTAAAATTCACTCGAACTTTGAACATAGCAAATCTTACCCAAAAAGCGTCGAGTTGAATATTTAATACGCACCGTCGGCGCCAGAAGAGGCGAGACAGATTTGGTCTCACAACCAATCGGGTCACTTGCTGGCTTTACGAAACACTCTAAGAGTGTCCCGAACCGACCGATTGCTCATCTTGCCAATTCCGCAATGGAATGGCACAAAATTAACATCCTTCGAAAATGACGCTTCGTCTCAACACAAATCTCAACTTTTCACTTCCCCAATTCAGCCTGTAGGCTACATTTAGTATCAAATTTTTTTCTCTTTCATCGAGATTAGAGCGAATTTCTTATTTTTAGCAGAGAATTTCAATTCTCGATGCTTATATAGTTGGCCCTCGTGAAATAAACAAAAGATGATCGGTGCCTCCGAGATTAACATCCTTCGACGAGGACACTCAACTAATATAAATAGCCCTAGCCCTTTTAAATAATCACAAATCGATTTAAAACGGTTAGAAATCAAAGTAACACATTTGAGTCTTCAGATTGTTCCATAAACATGTTGATTCGATGCTAAGAATTTACATAAAAAGTCACCAAGAAACCCGGAAGGACTTGAGATCTGCTACGTCGAGAATTATTTATTTCATATACATTTTTCCTTTCCATTTCCTGTGCAAACAACCACTTTATTTTACAATTCGCAAGCACACAGCCACTTTTTCAATTTTACTCAACAGACAACCACTTTTCTTATAATATGAGTCGAGGCGAAAAGAGAAATGGACCAAATGCACCCCCAAGCTATGCGCCACCAAGAGAAAAATAAATGGAAAGAGAATTAAGCAAGAAAGAAAACAAAAAGTGGTCTTAGAATTAGTAAAAGTGGTTGTTTAAATAGTATTAGTTGTTATTTAATAGTGGTAGTAGTTATTGAGAGTAGTGTTATTCATTTGCGATTTTTCGAGATCGAGATCGAGATCATCGAAAAATCTCGATATCGAAAAAATCTCGATTTTTCCAAAAATTGATCGAGACGAGATCGAGATCGATAATCTCGAAAAATCTCGATATCGAAAAATCTCGATTTTTTCAAAAATTGATCGAGACTTTTTTATACTCCAAGTTTATTTTTATATTCTTTTTTATATAATTAGTCATAATAGAAAATAAGTTTGATAAGAAAATAAAAGTTATTAGGTTTTGGCCTCCAAGTTTATTTTTATATTCTTTTTTATATAATTAGTCATAATTGAAAATAAGTTTGATAAGAAAATAAAAGTTATTAGGTTTTGGCCTCCAAGTTTATTTTTATATTCTTTTTTATATAATTAGTCATAATTGAAAATAAGTTTGATAAGAAAATAAAAGTTATTAGGTTTTGGCCTCCAAGTTTATTTTTACATTCTTTTTTATATAATTAGTCATAATTGAAAATAAGTTTGATAAGAAAATAAAAGTTATTAGGTTTTGGCCTCCAAGTTTATTTTTACATTCTTTTTTATATAATTAGTCATAATTGAAAATAAGTTTGATAAGAAAATAAAAGTTATTAGGTTTTGGCCTCCAAGTTTATTTTTATATTTTTTTTTATATAATTAGTCATAATTGAAAATAAGTTTGATAAGAAAATAAAAGTTATTAGGTTTTGGCCTCCAAGTTTATTTTTATATTCTTTTTTATATAATTAGTCATAATTGAAAATAAGTTTGATAAGAAACTAAAAGTTATTAGGTTTTGGCCTCCAAGTTTATTTTTATATTCTTTTTTATATAATTAGTCATAATTGAAAATAAGTTTGATAAGAAAATAAAAGTTATTAGGTTTTGGCCTCCAAGTTTATTTTTATATTCTTTTTTATATAATTAGTCATAATTGAAAATAAGTTTGATAAGAAACTAAAAGTTATTAGGTTTTGGCCTCCAAGTTTATTTTTATATTCTTTTTTATATAATTAGTCATAATTGAAAATAAGTTTGATAAGAAAATAAAAGTTATTAGGTTTTGGCCTCCAAGTTTATTTTTATATTCTTTTTTATATAATTAGTCATAATTGAAAATAAGTTTGATAAGAAAATAAAAGTTATTAGGTTTTGGCCTCCAAGTTTATTTTTATATTCTTTTTTATATAATTAGTCATAATTGAAAATAAGTTTGATAAGAAAATAAAAGTTATTAGGTTTTGGCCTCCAAGTTTATTTTTACATTCTTTTTTATATAATTAGTCATAATTGAAAATAAGTTTGATAAGAAAATAAAAGTTATTAGGTTTTGGCCTCCAAGTTTATTTTTATATTTTTTTTTATATAATTAGTCATAATTGAAAATAAGTTTGATAAGAAAATAAAAGTTATTAGGTTTTGGCCTCCAAGTTTATTTTTATATTCTTTTTTATATAATTAGTCATAATTGAAAATAAGTTTGATAAGAAACTAAAAGTTATTAGGTTTTGGCCTCCAAGTTTATTTTTATATTCTTTTTTATATAATTAGTCATAATTGAAAATAAGTTTGATAAGAAAATAAAAGTTATTAGGTTTTGGCCTCCAAGTTTATTTTTATATTCTTTTTTATATAATTAGTCATAATTGAAAATAAGTTTGATAAGAAAATAAAAGTTATTAGGTTTTGGCCTCCAAGTTTATTTTTATATTCTTTTTTATATAATTAGTCATAATTGAAAATAAGTTTGATAAGAAAAAAAAGTTATTAGGTTTTGGCCTCCAAGTTTATTTTTATATTCTTTTTTATATAATTAGTCATAATTGAAAATAAGTTTGATAAGAAAATAAAAGTTATTAGGTTTTGGCCTCCAAGTTTATTTTTATATTCTTTTTTATATAATTAGTCATAATTGAAAATAAGTTTGATAAGAAAATAAAAGTTATTAGGTTTTGGCCTCCAAGTTTATTTTTATATTCTTTTTATATAATTAGTCATAATTGAAAATAAGTTTGATAAGAAAATAAAAGTTATTAGGTTTTGGCCTCCAAGTTTATTTTTATATTCTTTTTTATATAATTAGTCATAATTGAAAATAAGTTTGATAAGAAAATAAAAGTTATTAGGTTTTGGCCTCCAAGTTTATTTTTATATTCTTTTTTATATAATTAGTCATAATTGAAAATAAGTTTGATAAGAAACTAAAAGTTATTAGGTTTTGGCCTCCAAGTTTATTTTTATATTCTTTTTTATATAATTAGTCATAATTGAAAATAAGTTTGATAAGAAAATAAAAGTTATTAGGTTTTGGCCTCCAAGTTTATTTTTATATTCTTTTTTATATAATTAGTCATAATTGAAAATAAGTTTGATAAGAAAATAAAAGTTATTAGGTTTTGGCCTCCAA
Organism: Meloidogyne arenaria; assembly: GCA_036172955.1. NCBI lineage: Eukaryota > Metazoa > Nematoda > Chromadorea > Rhabditida > Meloidogynidae > Meloidogyne > Meloidogyne arenaria. Next base: position 41,963 of record JARQAB010000192.1, read on the forward strand.
GTTTATTTTTATATTCTTTTTTATATAATTAGTCATAATTGAAAATAAGTTTGATAAGAAAATAAAAGTTATTAGGTTTTGGCCTCCAAGTTTATTTTTACATTCTTTTTTATATAATTAGTCATAATTGAAAATAAGTTTGATAAGAAAATAAAAGTTATTAGGTTTTGGCCTCCAAGTTTATTTTTATATTCTTTTTTATATAATTAGTCATAATTGAAAATAAGTTTGATAAGAAAATAAAAGTTATTAGGTTTTGGCCTCCAAGTTTATTTTTATATTCTTTTTTATATAATTAGTCATAATTGAAAATAAGTTTGATAAGAAAATAAAAGTTATTAGGTTTTGGCCTCCAAGTTTATTTTTATATTCTTTTTTATATAATTAGTCATAATTGAAAATAAGTTTGATAAGAAAATAAAAGTTATTAGGTTTTGGCCTCCAAGTTTATTTTTATATTCTTTTTTATATAATTAGTCATAATTGAAAATAAGTTTGATAAGAAAATAAAAGTTATTAGGTTTTGGCCTCCAAGTTTATTTTTATATTCTTTTTTATATAATTAGTCATAATTGAAAATAAGTTTGATAAGAAAATAAAAGTTATTAGGTTTTGGCCTCCAAGTTTATTTTTATATTCTTTTTTATATAATTAGTCATAATTGAAAATAAGTTTGATAAGAAAATAAAAGTTATTAGGTTTTGGCCTCCAAGTTTATTTTATATTCTTTTTTATATAATTAGTCATAATTGAAAATAAGTTTGATAAGAAAATAAAAGTTATTAGGTTTTGGCCTCCAAGTTTATTTTTATATTCTTTTTTATATAATTAGTCATAATTGAAAATAAGTTTGATAAGAAACTAAAAGTTATTAGGTTTTGGCCTCCAAGTTTATTTTTATATTCTTTTTTATAAAATTAGTCATAATTGAAAATAAGTTTGATAAGAAAATAAAAGTTATTAGGTTTTGGCCTCCAAGTTTATTTTTATATTCTTTTTTATATAATTAGTCATAATTGAAAATAAGTTTGATAAGAAACTAAAAGTTATTAGGTTTTGGCCTCCAAGTTTATTTTTATATTCTTTTTTATATAATTAGTCATAATTGAAAATAAGTTTGATAAGAAAATAAAAGTTATTAGGTTTTGGCCTCCAAGTTTATTTTTATATTCTTTTTTATATAATTAGTCATAATTGAAAATAAGTTTGATAAGAAAATAAAAGTTATTAGGTTTTGGCCTCCAAGTTTATTTTTACATTCTTTTTTATATAATTAGTCATAATTGAAAATAAGTTTGATAAGAAAATAAAAGTTATTAGGTTTTGGCCTCCAAGTTTATTTTTATATTCTTTTTTATATAATTAGTCATAATTGAAAATAAGTTTGATAAGAAAATAAAAGTTATTAGGTTTTGGCCTCCAAGTTTATTTTTATATTCTTTTTTATATAATTAGTCATAATTGAAAATAAGTTTGATAAGAAAATAAAAGTTATTAGGTTTTGGCCTCCAAGTTTATTTTTATATTCTTTTTTATATAATTAGTCATAATTGAAAATAAGTTTGATAAGAAAATAAAAGTTATTAGGTTTTGGCCTCCAAGTTTATTTTTATATTCTTTTTATATAATTAGTCATAATTGAAAATAAGTTTGATAAGAAAATAAAAGTTATTAGGTTTTGGCCTCCAAGTTTATTTTTATATTCTTTTTTATATAATTAGTCATAATTGAAAATAAGTTGATAAGAAAATAAAAGTTATTAGGTTTTGGCCTCCAAGTTTATTTTTATATTCTTTTTTATATAATTAGTCATAATTGAAAATAAGTTTGATAAGAAACTAAAAGTTATTAGTTTTTGGCCTCCAAGTTTATTTTTATATTCTTTTTTATATAATTAGTCATAATTGAAAATAAGTTTGATAAGAAAATAAAAGTTATTAGGTTTTGGCCTCCAAGTTTATTTTTATATTCTTTTTTATATAATTAGTCATAATTGAAAATAAGTTTGATAAGAAAATAAAAGTTATTAGGTTTTGGCCTCCAAGTTTATTTTTATATTCTTTTTTATATAATTAGTCATAATTGAAAATAAGTTTGATAAGAAAATAAAAGTTATTAGGTTTTGGCCTCCAAGTTTATTTTTATATTCTTTTTTATATAATTAGTCATAATTGAAAATAAGTTTGATAAGAAAATAAAAGTTATTAGGTTTTGGCCTCCAAGTTTATTTTTATATTCTTTTTTATATAATTAGTCATAATTGAAAATAAGTTTGATAAGAAAATAAAAGTTATTAGGTTTTGGCCTCCAAGTTTATTTTTATATTCTTTTTTATATAATTAGTCATAATTGAAAATAAGTTTGATAAGAAAATAAAAGTTATTAGGTTTTGGCCTCCAAGTTTATTTTTATATTCTTTTTTATATAATTAGTCATAATTGAAAATAAGTTTGATAAGAAAATAAAAGTTATTAGGTTTTGGCCTCCAAGTTTATTTTTATATTCTTTTTTATATAATTAGTCATAATTGAAAATAAGTTTGATAAGAAAATAAAAGTTATTAGGTTTTGGCCTCCAAGTTTATTTTTATATTCTTTTTTATATAATTAGTCATAATTGAAAATAAGTTTGATAAGAAAATAAAAGTTATTAGGTTTTGGCCTCCAAGTTTATTTTTATATTCTTTTTTATATAATTAGTCATAATTGAAAATAAGTTTGATAAGAAAATAAAAGTTATTAGGTTTTGGCCTCCAAGTTTATTTTTATATTCTTTTTGATATTATTTGTCATTTTTGAAATTATTGTTGATAAGAAAATAAAAGTTATTAGGTTTTGGCCTCCAAGTTTATTTTTATATTCTTTTTTATATAATTAGTCATAATTGAAAATAAGTTTGATAAGAAAATAAAAGTTATTAGGTTTTTGGCCTCCAAGTTTATTTTTATATTCTTTTTATATAATTAGTCATAATGAAAATAAGTTTGATAAGAAAATAAAAGTTATTAGGTTTGGCCTCCAAGTTTATTTTTATATTCTTTTTTATATAATTAGTCATAATTGAAAATAAGTTGATAAGAAAATAAAATTTATTAGGTTTTGGCCTCATAGTTTATTTTTATATTCTTTTTTATATAATTAGTCATAATTGAAAATAAGTTTGATAAGAAAATAAAAGTTATTAGGTTTTGGCCTCCAAGTTTTTTTTTATATTCTTTTTTATATAATTAGTCATAATGAAAATAAGTTGATAAGAAAATAAAGTTATTAGGTTTTGGCCTCCAAGTTTATTTTATATTCTTTTTTATATAATTAGTCATAATTGAAAATAGTTTGATAAGAAATAAAAGTTATTAGTTTTGGCCTCCAAGTTTATTTTTATATTCTTTTTTATATAATTAGTCATATTGAAAATAAGTTTGATAAGAAAATAAAAGTTATTAGGTTTTGGCCTCCAAGTTTATTTTTATATTCTTTTTTATATAATTAGTCATAATTGAAAATAAGTTTGATAAGAAAATAAAAGTTATTAGGTTTTGGCCTCCAAGTTTATTTTTATATTCTTTTTTATATAATTAGTCATAATTGAAAATAAGTTTGATAAGAAAATAAAAGTTATTAGGTTTTGGCCTCCAAGTTTATTTTTATATTCTTTTTTATATAATTAGTCATAATTGAAAATAAGTTTGATAAGAAAATAAAAGTTATTAGGTTTTGGCCTCCAAGTTTATTTTTATATTCTTTTTTATATAATTAGTCATAATTGAAAATAAGTTTGATAAGAAAATAAAAGTTATTAGGTTTTGGCCTCCAAGTTTATTTTTATATTCTTTTTTATATAATTAGTCATAATTGAAAATAAGTTTGATAAGAAAATAAAAGTTATTAGGTTTTGGCCTCCAAGTTTATTTTTATATTCTTTTTTATATAATTAGTCATAATTGAAAATAAGTTTGATAAGAAAATAAAAGTTATTAGGTTTTGGCCTCCAAGTTTATTTTTATATTCTTTTTTATATAATTAGTCATAATTGAAAATAAGTTTGATAAGAAAATAAAAGTTATTAGGTTTTGGCCTCCAAGTTTATTTTTATATTCTTTTTTATATAATTAGTCATAATTGAAAATAAGTTTGATAAGAAAATAAAAGTTATTAGGTTTTGGCCTCCAAGTTTATTTTTATATTCTTTTTTATATAATTAGTCATAATTGAAAATAAGTTTGATAAGAAAATAAAAGTTATTAGGTTTTGGCCTCCAAGTTTATTTTTATATTCTTTTTTATATAATTAGTCATAATTGAAAATAAGTTTGATAAGAAAATAAAAGTTATTAGGTTTTGGCCTCCAAGTTTATTTTTATATTCTTTTTTATATAATTAGTCATAATTGAAAATAAGTTTGATAAGAAAATAAAAGTTATTAGGTTTTGGCCTCCAAGTTTATTTTTATATTCTTTTTTATATAATTAGTCATAATTGAAAATAAGTTTGATAAGAAAATAAAAGTTATTAGGTTTTGGCCTCCAAGTTTATTTTTATATTCTTTTTTATATAATTAGTCATAATTGAAAATAAGTTTGATAAGAAAATAAAAGTTATTAGGTTTTGGCCTCCAAGTTTATTTTTATATTCTTTTTTATAATTAGTCATAATTGAAAATAAGTTTGATAAGAAAATAAAAGTTATTAGGTTTTGGCCTCCAAGTTTATTTTTATATTCTTTTTTATATAATTAGTCATAATTGAAAATAAGTTTGATAAGAAAATAAAAGTTATTAGGTTTTGGCCTCCAAGTTTATTTTTATATTCTTTTTTATATAATTAGTCATAATTGAAAATAAGTTTGATAAGAAAATAAAAGTTATTAGGTTTTGGCCTCCAAGTTTATTTTTATATTCTTTTTTATATAATTAGTCATAATTGAAAATAAGTTTGATAAGAAAATAAAAGTTATTAGGTTTTGGCCTCCAAGTTTATTTTTATATTCTTTTTTATATAATTAGTCATAATTGAAAATAAGTTTGATAAGAAAATAAAAGTTATTAGGTTTTGGCCTCCAAGTTTATTTTTATATTCTTTTTTATATAATTAGTCATAATTGAAAATAAGTTTGATAAGAAAATAAAAGTTATTAGGTTTTGGCCTCCAAGTTTATTTTTATATTCTTTTTTATATAATTAGTCATAATTGAAAATAAGTTTGATAAGAAAATAAAAGTTATTAGGTTTTGGCCTCCAAGTTTATTTTTATATTCTTTTTTATATAATTAGTCATAATTGAAAATAAGTTTGATAAGAAAATAAAAGTTATTAGGTTTTGGCCTCCAAGTTTATTTTTATATTCTTTTTTATATAATTAGTCATAATTGAAAATAAGTTTGATAAGAAAATAAAAGTTATTAGGTTTTGGCCTCCAAGTTTATTTTTATATTCTTTTTTATATAATTAGTCATAATTGAAAATAAGTTTGATAAGAAAATAAAAGTTATTAGGTTTTGGCCTCCAAGTTTATTTTTATATTCTTTTTTATATAATTAGTCATAATTGAAAATAAGTTTGATAAGAAAATAAAAGTTATTAGGTTTTGGCCTCCAAGTTTATTTTTATATTCTTTTTTATATAATTAGTCATAATTGAAAATAAGTTTGATAAGAAAATAAAAGTTATTAGGTTTTGGCCTCCAAGTTTATTTTTATATTCTTTTTTATATAATTAGTCATAATTGAAAATAAGTTTGATAAGAAAATAAAAGTTATTAGGTTTTGGCCTCCAAGTTTATTTTTATATTCTTTTTTATATAATTAGTCATAATTGAAAATAAGTTTGATAAGAAAATAAAAGTTATTAGGTTTTGGCCTCCAAGTTTATTTTTATATTCTTTTTATATAATTAGTCATAATTGAAAATAAGTTTGATAAGAAAATAAAAGTTATTAGGTTTTGGCCTCCAAGTTTATTTTTATATTCTTTTTTATATAATTAGTCATAATTGAAAATAAGTTTGATAAGAAAATAAAAGTTATTAGGTTTTGGCCTCCAAGTTTATTTTTATATTCTTTTTTATATAATTAGTCATAATTGAAAATAAGTTTGATAAGAAAATAAAAGTTATTAGGTTTTGGCCTCCAAGTTTATTTTTATATTCTTTTTTATATAATTAGTCATAATTGAAAATAAGTTTGATAAGAAAATAAAAGTTATTAGGTTTTGGCCTCCAAGTTTATTTTTATATTCTTTTTTATATAATTAGTCATAATTGAAAATAAGTTTGATAAGAAAATAAAAGTTATTAGGTTTTGGCCTCCAAGTTTATTTTTATATTCTTTTTTATATAATTAGTCATAATTGAAAATAAGTTTGATAAGAAAATAAAAGTTATTAGGTTTTGGCCTCCAAGTTTATTTTTATATTCTTTTTTATATAATTAGTCATAATTGAAAATAAGTTTGATAAGAAAATAAAAGTTATTAGGTTTTGGCCTCCAAGTTTATTTTTATATTCTTTTTTATATAATTAGTCATAATTGAAAATAAGTTTGATAAGAAAATAAAAGTTATTAGGTTTTGGCCTCCAAGTTTATTTTTATATTCTTTTTTATATAATTAGTCATAATTGAAAATAAGTTTGATAAGAAAATAAAAGTTATTAGGTTTTGGCCTCCAAGTTTATTTTTATATTCTTTTTTATATAATTAGTCATAATTGAAAATAAGTTTGATAAGAAAATAAAAGTTATTAGGTTTTGGCCTCCAAGTTTATTTTTATATTCTTTTTTATATAATTAGTCATAATTGAAAATAAGTTTGATAAGAAAATAAAAGTTATTAGGTTTTGGCCTCCAAGTTTATTTTTATATTCTTTTTTATATAATTAGTCATAATTGAAAATAAGTTTGATAAGAAAATAAAAGTTATTAGGTTTTGGCCTCCAAGTTTATTTTTATATTCTTTTTTATATAATTAGTCATAATTGAAAATAAGTTTGATAAGAAAATAAAAGTTATTAGGTTTTGGCCTCCAAGTTTATTTTTATATTCTTTTTTATATAATTAGTCATAATTGAAAATAAGTTTGATAAGAAAATAAAAGTTATTAGGTTTTGGCCTCCAAGTTTATTTTTATATTCTTTTTTATATAATTAGTCATAATTGAAAATAAGTTTGATAAGAAAATAAAAGTTATTAGGTTTTGGCCTCCAAGTTTATTTTTATATTCTTTTTTATATAATTAGTCATAATTGAAAATAAGTTTGATAAGAAAATAAAAGTTATTAGGTTTTGGCCTCCAAGTTTATTTTTATATTCTTTTTTATATAATTAGTCATAATTGAAAATAAGTTTGATAAGAAAATAAAAGTTATTAGGTTTTGGCCTCCAAGTTTATTTTTATATTCTTTTTTATATAATTAGTCATAATTGAAAATAAGTTTGATAAGAAAATAAAAGTTATTAGGTTTTGGCCTCCAAGTTTATTTTTATATTCTTTTTTATATAATTAGTCATAATTGAAAATAAGTTTGATAAGAAAATAAAAGTTATTAGGTTTTGGCCTCCAAGTTTATTTTTATATTCTTTTTTATATAATTAGTCATAATTGAAAATAAGTTGATAAGAAAATAAAAGTTATTAGGTTTTGGCCTCCAAGTTTATTTTTATATTCTTTTTTATATAATTAGTCATAATTGAAAATAAGTTTGATAAGAAAATAAAAGTTATTAGGTTTTGGCCTCCAAGTTTATTTTTATATTCTTTTTTATATAATTAGTCATAATTGAAAATAAGTTTGATAAGAAAATAAAAGTTATTAGGTTTTGGCCTCCAAGTTTATTTTTATATTCTTTTTTATATAATTAGTCATAATTGAAAATAAGTTTGATAAGAAAATAAAAGTTATTAGGTTTTGGCCTCCAAGTTTATTTTTATATTCTTTTTTATATAATTAGTCATAATTGAAAATAAGTTTGATAAGAAAATAAAAGTTATTAGGTTTTGGCCTCCAAGTTTATTTTTATATTCTTTTTTATATAATTAGTCATAATTGAAAATAAGTTTGATAAGAAAATAAAAGTTATTAGGTTTTGGCCTCCAAGTTTATTTTTATATTCTTTTTTATATAATTAGTCATAATTGAAAATAAGTTTGATAAGAAAATAAAAGTTATTAGGTTTTGGCCTCCAAGTTTATTTTTATATTCTTTTTTATATAATTAGTCATAATTGAAAATAAGTTTGATAAGAAAATAAAAGTTATTAGGTTTTGGCCTCCAAGTTTATTTTTATATTCTTTTTTATATAATTAGTCATAATTGAAAATAAGTTTGATAAGAAAATAAAAGTTTATTAGGTTTTGGCCTCCAAGTTTATTTTTATATTCTTTTTATATAATTAGTCATAATTGAAAATAAGTTTGATAGAAAATAAAAGTATTAGGTTTTGGCCTCCAAGTTTATTTTTATATTCTTTATTATATAAGTTAGTCCATAGATTGAAAATAAGTTTGATAAGAAAATAAAAGTTATAGGTTTTGGCCTCCAAGTTATATTTTTATATTTCTTTTTTATATAATTAGTCATAATTGAAAATAAGTTGATAAGAAAATAAAAGTTATTAGGTTTGGCTCCAAGTTGTATTTTTATATTCTTTTTTATATATTAGTCATAATTGAAAATAAGTGTGATAAGAAAATAAAAGTTATTAGGTTTGGGCCTCCAAGTTTATTTTTATATTCTTTTTTATATAATTAGTCATTAATTGAAATAGTTGATAAGAGAAAATAAAGTTATTAGGTCTTTGGCCTCCAAAGTTTATTTTTATATTTCTTTTTTATATAATTAGTCATTAATTGAAAATAAGTTTGATAAGAAAAATAAAAGTTATTAGGTTTTGGCCTCCAACGTTTTATTTTTATATTCTTTTTGTAATATAATTAGTCCATAATTGAAATAAGTTTGATAAGAAAATAAAAAGTTATTAGGTTTTGGCCTCCAGTTTATTTTTATATTCTTTTTTATATAATTAGTCATTAATTGCAAAATAAGTTTGATAAGAAAATAAAAGTTATTAGGTTTTGGCCTCCAAGTTTATTTTTATATTCTTTTTTTATATAATTGAGAGTCATAATTGAAAATAAGTTTGATAAGAAAATTAAAAAGTTATTAGGTTTTGGCTCCAAGTTTATTTTATATTCTTTTTATATAATTAGTCATAATTGAAAATAAGTTTGATAAGAAAATAAAAGTTTTTAGGTTTTGGCCTCCAAGTTATTTTTATATTCTTTTTTATATAATTAGTCATAATGAAAATAAGTTTGATAAGAAAATAAAAGTTATTAGGTTTTGGCCTCCAAGTTTATTTTTATATTCTTTTTTATATAATTAGTCATAATTGAAAATAAGTTTGATAAGAAAATAAAAGTTATTAGGTTTTGGCCTCCAAGTTTATTTTTATATTCTTTTTTATATAATTAGTCATAATTGAAATAAGTTTGATAAGAAAATAAAAGTTTTAGGTTTTGGCCTCCAAAGTTTATTTTTATATTCTTTTTTATATAATTAGTCATAATTGAAAATAAGTTTGATAAGAAAATAAAAGTTATTAGGTTTTGGCCTCCAAGTTTATTTTTTATATTCTTTTTTATATAATTAGTCATAATTGAAAATAAGTTTGCTCAGAAAATAAAAGTTATTAGGTTTTGGCCTCCAAGTTTATTTTTATATTCTTTTTTATATAATTAGTCATAATTGAAAATAAGTTTGATAAGAAAATAAAAGTTATTAGGTTTTGGCCTCCAAGTTTATTTTTATATTCTTTTTTATATAATTAGTCATAATTGAAAATAAGTTTGATAAGAAAATAAAAGTATTAGGTTTTGGCCTCCAAGTTTATTTTTATATTCTTTTTTATATAATTAGTCATAAATGAAAATAAGTTTGAGACGAAAATAATAGCTATTAGGTTTTGGCCTCCAAGTTTATTTTTATATTCTTTTTTATATACTTAGTCATAATTGAAAATAAGTTGATAAGAAAATAAAAGTTATTAGGTTTTGGCCTCCAAGTTTATTTTTATATTCTTTTTTATATAATTAGTCATAATTGAAAATAAGTTTGATAAGAAAATAAAAGTTATTAGGAATTTTGGCCTCCAAGTTTATTTTTATATTCTTTTTTATATAATTAGTCATAATGAAAATAAGTTTGATAAGAAAATAAAAGTTATTAGGTTTTGGCCTCCAAGTTTATTTTTATATTCTTTTTTATATAATTAGTCATAATTGAAAATAAGTTGATAAGAAAATAAAAGTTATTAGGTTTTGGCCTCCAAGTTTATTTTTATATTCTTTTTATATAATTAGTCATAATTGAAAATAAGTTTGATAAGAAAATAAAAGTTATTAGGTTTTGGCCTCCAAGTTTATTTTTATATTCTTTTTTATATAATTAGTCATAATTGAAAATAAGTTTGATAAGAAAATAAAAGTTATTAGGTTTTGGCCTCCAAGTTTATTTTTATATTCTTTTTTATATAATTAGTCATAATTGAAAATAAGTTTGATAAGAAAATAAAAGTTATTAGGTTTTGGCCTCCAAGTTTATTTTTATATTCTTTTTTATATAATTAGTCATAATTGAAAATAAGTTTGATAAGAAAATAAAAGTTATTAGGTTTTGGCCTCCAAGTTTATTTTTATATTCTTTTTTATATAATTAGTCATAATTGAAAATAAGTTTGATAAGAAAATAAAAGTTATTAGGTTTTGGCCTCCAAGTTTATTTTTATATTCTTTTTTATATAATTAGTCATAATTGAAAATAAGTTTGATAAGAAAATAAAGTTATTAGGTTTTGGCCTCCAAGTTTATTTTTATATTCTTTTTTATATAATTAGTCATAATTGAAAATAAGTTTGATAAGAAAATAAAAGTTATTAGGTTTTGGCCTCCAAGTTTATTTTTATATTCTTTTTTATATAATTAGTCATAATTGAAAATAAGTTTGATAAGAAAATAAAAGTTATTAGGTTTTGGCCTCCAAGTTTATTTTTATATTCTTTTTTATATAATTAGTCATAATTGAAAATAATTTTGATAAGAAAATAAAAGTTATTAGGTTTTGGCCTCCAAGTTTATTTTTATATTCTTTTTTATATAATTAGTCATAATTGAAAATAAGTTTGATAAGAAAATAAAAGTTATTAGGTTTTGGCCTCCAAGTTTATTTTTATATTCTTTTTTATATAATTAGTCATAATTGAAAATAAGTTTGATAAGAAAATAAAAGTTATTAGGTTTTGGCCTCCAAGTTTATTTTTATATTCTTTTTTATATAATTAGTCATAATTGAAAATAAGTTTGATAAGAAAATAAAAGTTATTAGGTTTTGGCCTCCAAGTTTATTTTTATATTCTTTTTTATATAATTAGTCATAATTGAAAATAAGTTTGATAAGAAAATAAAAGTTATTAGGTTTTGGCCTCCAAGTTTATTTTTATATTCTTTTTTATATAATTAGTCATAATTGAAAATAAGTTTGATAAGAAAATAAAAGTTATTAGGTTTTGGCCTCCAAGTTTATTTTTATATTCTTTTTTATATAATTAGTCATAATTGAAAATAAGTTTGATAAGAAAATAAAAGTTATTAGGTTTTGGCCTCCAAGTTTATTTTTATATTCTTTTTATATAATTAGTCATAATTGAAAATAAGTTTGATAAGAAAATAAAAGTTATTAGGTTTTGGCCTCCAAGTTTATTTTTATATTCTTTTTTATATAATTAGTCATAATTGAAAATAAGTTTGATAAGAAAATAAAAGTTATTAGGTTTTGGCCTCCAAGTTTATTTTTATATTCTTTTTTATATAATTAGTCATAATTGAAAATAAGTTTGATAAGAAAATAAAAGTTATTAGGTTTTGGCCTCCAAGTTTATTTTTATATTCTTTTTTATATAATTAGTCATAATTGAAAATAAGTTTGATAAGAAAATAAAAGTTATTAGGTTTTGGCCTCCAAGTTTATTTTTATATTCTTTTTTATATAATTAGTCATAATTGAAAATAAGTTTGATAAGAAAATAAAAGTTATTAGGTTTTGGCCTCCAAGTTTATTTTTATATTCTTTTTTATATAATTAGTCATAATTGAAAATAAGTTTGATAAGAAAATAAAAGTTATTAGGTTTTGGCCTCCAAGTTTATTTTTATATTCTTTTTTATATAATTAGTCATAATTGAAAATAAGTTTGATAAGAAAATAAAAGTTATTAGGTTTTGGCCTCCAAGTTTATTTTTATATTCTTTTTTATATAATTAGTCATAATTGAAAATAAGTTTGATAAGAAAATAAAAGTTATTAGGTTTTGGCCTCCAAGTTTATTTTTATATTCTTTTTTATATAATTAGTCATAATTGAAAATAAGTTTGATAAGAAAATAAAAGTTATTAGGTTTTGGCCTCCAAGTTTATTTTTATATTCTTTTTTATATAATTAGTCATAATTGAAAATAAGTTTGATAAGAAAATAAAAGTTATTAGGTTTTGGCCTCCAAGTTTATTTTTATATTCTTTTTTATATAATTAGTCATAATTGAAAATAAGTTTGATAAGAAAATAAAAGTTATTAGGTTTTGGCCTCCAAGTTTATTTTTATATTCTTTTTTATATAATTAGTCATAATTGAAAATAAGTTTGATAAGAAAATAAAAGTTATTAGGTTTTGGCCTCCAAGTTTATTTTTATATTCTTTTTATATAATTAGTCATAATTGAAAATAAGTTTGATAAGAAAATAAAAGTTATTAGGTTTTGGCCTCCAAGTTTATTTTATATTCTTTTTTATATAATTAGTCATAATTGAAAATAAGTTTGATAAGAAAATAAAAGTTATTAGGTTTTGGCCTCCAAGTTTATTTTTATATTCTTTTTATATAATTAGTCATAATTGAAAATAAGTTTGATAAGAAAATAAAAGTTATTAGGTTTTGGCCTCCAAGTTTATTTTTATATTCTTTTTTATATAATTAGTCATAATTGAAAATAAGTTTGATAAGAAAATAAAAGTTATTAGGTTTTGGCCTCCAAGTTTATTTTTATATTCTTTTTTATATAATTAGTCATAATTGAAAATAAGTTTGATAAGAAAATAAAAGTTATTAGGTTTTGGCCTCCAAGTTTATTTTTATATTCTTTTTTATATAATTAGTCATAATTGAAAATAAGTTTGATAAGAAAATAAAAGTTATTAGGTTTTGGCCTCCAAGTTTATTTTTATATTCTTTTTTATATAATTAGTCATAATTGAAAATAAGTTTGATAAGAAAATAAAAGTTATTAGGTTTTGGCCTCCAAGTTTATTTTTATATTCTTTTTTTTATAATTAGTCATAATTGAAAATAAGTTTGATAAGAAAATAAAAGTTATTAGGTTTTGGCCTCCAAGTTTATTTTTATATTCTTTTTATATAATTAGTCATAATTTAAAATAAGTTTGATAAGAAAATAAAAGTTATTAGGTTTTGGCCTCCAAGTTTATTTTTATATTCTTTTTATATAATTAGTCATAATTGAAAATAAGTTTGATAAGAAAATAAAAGTATTAGGTTTTGGCCTCCAAGTTTATTTTTATATTCTTTTTTATATAAGTAGTCATAATTGAAAATAAGTTTGATAAGAAAATAAAGTTATTAGGTTTTGGGCCTCCAAGTTTATTTTATATTCTTCTTTTTATATAATTAGTCATAATTGAAAATAAGTTTGATAAGAAAATAAAAGTTATTAGGTTTTGGCCTCCAAGTTTATTTTTATATTCTTTTTTATATAATTAGTCATAATTGAAAATAAGTTTGATAAGAAAATAAAAGTTATTAGGTTTTGGCCTCCAAGTTTATTTTTTATATTCTTTTTATATAATTAGTCATAATTGAAAATAAGTTTGATAAGAAAATAAAAGTATTAGGTTTTGGCCTCCAAGTTTATTTTTATATTCTTTTTATATAATTAGTCATAATTGAAAATAAGTTTGATAAGAAAGTTATTAGGTTTTGGCCTCCAAGTTTATTTTTATATTCTTTTTTATATAATTAGTCATAATTGAAAATAAGTTTGATAAGAAAATAAAAGTTATTAGGTTTTGGCCTCCAAGTTTATTTTTATATTCTTTTTTATATAATTAGTCATAATGAAAATAAGTTTGATAAGAAAATAAAAGTTATTAGGTTTGGCCTCCAAGTTATTTTTTATATTCTTTTTATATAATTAGTCATAATTGAAAATAAGTTTGAAGAAAATAAAAGTTATTAGGTTTTGGCCTCCAAGTTTATTTTTATATTCTTTTATATAATTAGTCATAATTGAAAATAAGTTTGATAAGAAAATAAAAGTTATTAGGTTTTGGCCTCCAAGTTTATTTTTATATTCTTTTTTATTTAATTAGACATAATTGAAAATAAGTTTGATAAGAATATAAAAGTTATTTGTTTCTGGCCTGATATTTTATTTTTTTATTCTTTTTTATATAATTAGTCATAATTGAAAATAAGTTTGATAAGAAAATAAAAGTTATTAGGTTTTGGCCTCCAAGTTTATTTATATCTTCTTATATATATAATTCGTCATAATTGAAAATAAGTTGGATAAGAAAAGAAAAGTTATTAGGTTTTGGCCTCCAAGTTATTTTTATATTCTTTTTTAATAAATTAGTCATAATTGAAAATAAGTTTGATAAGAAAATAAAAGTTATTAGGTTTTGGCCTCCAAGTTTATTTTTATTCTTTTTTATATAATTAGTCATAATTGAAATAAGTTTGATAAGAAAATAAAAGTTAGTAGGTTTGGCCTACAAGTTTTTTTTTATTTTATTTTTTATTTTATTAGTCATAATTGTAAATTATTTTGATAAGAAAATTAAAGTTATTATGTTTTGGCCTCCAAGTTTATTTTTATATTCTTTTTTATATAATTAGTCATAATTGAAAATAAGTTTGATAAGAAAATAAAAGTATTAGGTTTTGGCCTCCAAGTTTATTTTATATTCTTTTTTATATAATTAGTCATAATTGAAAATAAGTTTGATAAGAAAATAAAAGTTATTAGGTTTTGGCCTCCAAGTTATTTTTATATTCTTTTTTATATAATTAGTCATAATTGAAAATAAGATTGATAAGAAACTATAAGTTATTAGGTTTTGGGATTGTAGTGTTATTTTATTTTATTTTTTAGATAATTAGTCATAATTGAAAATAAGTTTGATAAGAAAATAAAAGTTATTAGGTTTTGGCCTCCAAGTTTATTTTTTATTCTTTTTTATATAATTAGTCATAATTGAAAATAAGTTTGATAAGAAATAAAAGTTATTAGGTTTTGGCCTCCAAGTTATTTTTATATCTTTTTTATATAATTAGTCATAATTGAAAAATAGTTTGATAAGAAATAAAGTTATTAGGTTTTGGCCTCCAAGTTATTTTATATTCTTTTTATATAAAGTCATAATTGAAAATAAGTTTGATAAGAAATAAAAGTTATTAGGTTTGGCCTCCAAGTTTATTTTTATATTCTTTTTATATAATTAGTCATAATTGAAAATAAGTTTGATAAGAAAATAAAAGTTATTAGGTTTGGCCTCCAAGTTTATTTTTATATTCTTTTTATATAATTAGTCATAATTGAAAATAAGTTTGATAAGAAAATAAAAGTTATTAGGTTTTGGCCTCCAGTTTATTTTTATATTCTTTTTTATAAATAGTCATAATTGAAAATAAGTTGATAAGAAAATAAAAGTTATTAGGTTTGGCCTCCAAGTTTATTTTATATTCTTTTTATATAATTAGTCATAATTGAAAATAAGTTGATAAGAAAATAAAAGTTATTAGGTTTTGGCCTCCAAGTTTATTTTTATATTCTTTTTTATATAATTAGTCATAATTGAAAATAATTTTGATAATAAAATAAAATTTATTATGTGTTGTCCTCCAAGTTTATTTTATTTTATATTTTAGATAATTAGTCATAATTGAAAATAAGTTTGATAAGAAAATAAAAGTTATTAGGTTTTGGCCTCCAAGTTTATTTTTATATTCTTTTTTATATAATTAGTCATAATTGAAAATAAGTTTGATAAGAAAATAAAAGTTATTAGGTTTTGGCCTCCAAGTTTATTTTTATATTCTTTTTATATAATTAGTCATAATTGAAAATAAGTTTGATAAGAAAATAAAAGTTATTAGGTTTTGGCCTCCAAGTTTATTTTTATTCTTTTTTATATAATTAGTCATAATTGAAAATAAGTTTGATAAGAAAATAAAAGTTATTAGGTTTGGCCTCCAAGTTTATTTTTATATTCTTTTTTATATAATTAGTCATAATTGAAAATAAGTTTGATAAGAAAATAAAAGTTATTAGGTTTGGCCTCCAAGT
Source organism: Meloidogyne arenaria (assembly GCA_036172955.1). Classification (NCBI taxonomy): domain Eukaryota; kingdom Metazoa; phylum Nematoda; class Chromadorea; order Rhabditida; family Meloidogynidae; genus Meloidogyne; species Meloidogyne arenaria. Next base: position 58,359 of record JARQAB010000192.1, read on the forward strand.
TTATTTTATATTCTTTTTTATATAATTAGTCATAATTGAAAATAAGTTTGATAAGAAAATAAAAGTTATTAGGTTTTGGCCTCCAAGTTTATTTTTATATTCTTTTTATATAATTAGTCATAATTGAAAATAAGTTTGATAAGAAAATAAAAGTTATTAGGTTTTGGCCTCCAAGTTTATTTTTATATTCTTTTTTATATAATTAGTCATAATTGAAAATAAGTTTGATAAGAAATAAAAGTTATTAGGTTTTGGCCTCCAAGTTTATTTTTATATTCTTTTTTATATAATTAGT
>JARQAB010000193.1:0-42500 GCA_036172955.1 Meloidogyne arenaria
AATAAATAAATAAATAACATAAAAAATAATAAATAAATAAATCACTTCCTAAAATGAAAACAAACCTTTAACGTGTAGACTAGTTAATACCCAAACTAAGACAGTACAACATATTCGGAGCAATAAAGTATATCAAAAGGACATAAATCTAAAAGAAAGTGTGTCTAAACGAAAAATTGAAAAACATAAAAGGAAATAGAACCCATTAAGACTGCCTACTATTTTGTACAAATTGGTGTTCAATAAAAATAACAATTCTTTTGGTAAATTATTTTTGTTTAAGAATAATATTTTATTTGTAAGAATTGAAATATAAATAAGTTAAATACAACTGATAAATAACTGAAAATTCTAGTTTTTACAAGAAATTTAGAATCAAGATATTTAAGAAAAATATTGTAACAATCTGTTTTTAAATTTATTACAACAAAAAAACCGCTTACAAAATAAGAAGATAGTCGAACAAAATTCTAGAATCCTTTAAGAAATATACTTAAATTAATATAGAGAATTATTTAAATCCAATAAATCTCAATTTCAATTTAAAAACAAAATCTTTTCTTTCCCTATTAATTTTTAAAGGAAAAAATAAATTCATTTAGTAATGACCACAAAATAAAACTAAAATCCTAAAAAATCCCTTTCTTTTTTTTATTTTTTTTTGTTGTGTGGCATTCTTCTCATTTTTCCTTCAATTTCCTTTATTTTTCCTTCCCCAACCCACACTTTTACTTTTGTCTTTATTTAGGGCCGGCTGCCATAAGAGAATAAATAATTTTGTAAATGTTTTTTTCTTCTTAATTGGCTATGCTTTTTTGACCATTTACTCTTTTCTTGGCTCTATTTTCATTCTTTTCTACTTGACACCAAAGTTTAGTAATGGGGAATAAATGAGCTGGACAGAGTCAATACTTAAAATAAATTGAAAATTAGAGAAATCTATTTTTATGTAAAAGGATTTGGAAAAATAAATTAATTTTATTTTTTAAAGAATTAATTTTAAAAATAAAAAAATTAAATTTCGGAATAATATATCCCATTATATTTGAAAATAAACAAAATTCATTTAGTAAATGACTGATAAAATAAAGCAAAAATTCCTTGAAGGTTGGAAAAAACTTAATTTGGGTGTAGGAACTGGAATCTTTTTTTAAAACTCTGACCGGTGTAATTAGAATTTTTAGTTCAGCTAAAGATATTTTAATTGTGCATATTTTGTTTGGAATTGATCAAATTATATACATGTTCAGTTTCGCCTAAGCGAAATATCACCAGATACTTTAACAAAATTATTTAAATAAAAATAAAGTTATTTTTGCAAAAACATTTTTACTAAATTCTTACGTATTTTTGCGATATTAATATGTACTTTCTTTTTAATCTTTAATAAAAAATAAAAGTGACAATTTGTATGATGGCACTAAAATATCATCCAAACTTTCAAACAGATTTTTACTAAATTATTCTCATCTTTTTTTTCTTCAACAAAATTTTCTGTCAACCAAACTACTTGTATTTTTACTTTAGGTCACTTATTTATTTATTGGTTACACTAATGGTTTCCATGACTTCAAAAGAGGATAAAAAATTTAGAAAATTTTTTTGAAAGAATTTTAATTTAAAAAATAATTTTCGTGTATTTAAAAAAATATTTTTAAAATAATTATTTTCACTTTACTTATTTTAATATTAAAATAAATTTAATGGAAACAGAACAATTTCATGAAGAAATAAATGAAAATTTAGTAAATGAAAAAACTCCAGAAGAAAATGAACAAAAAACAGAAGAAAATTTAGAAGAAAATGAAGGGGAAACAGAACAACAAGAACAACAATTAGTGTTAAAATTTTGTTTTGGGGCCTACAAAAGTGAGAAATAATTTTTTAAATTTTTAATGAAGAATTTATTAGAGTGGAAAAACATCAATTTCTAATTATTTGGCCGATTCACAAGATGCAGTGTCAAAAGATTATAGACCAACTCAAGGTGTTAGGATTGTAGAATTTGAGAGTAATCAACTTGAATTAGATGGAGAAAGAGTTAATGCTGAGGTAGTAAAAATAAAAATTTATATTTTTTCAACAAAATTCGCTAAAAGATATTCGAAAGTCATAATCTTCTCTTCTTAAAATTTTAGTTTTTAAACGAAAAACCTTAATAAATATTTTTCTTAAAAAAGGTTGAATTATGGGACTGTTCTGGTGACAGAAAATTCGAAAGTTGTTGGCCAGCAATCCGCTAACCGTTGTGACGGGGTTATTTTTGTTTGTAATCCAGAAATTAATAAAGGAGAGGATTTATTAACATGGTTTTTATATTTCTCATTTTAATAAATTTTAAATTATAGGTATAACGAATTTGCTTTAAAAAATGGAATTCGATTAAGAAATTTATTTATACTTCTTCACCATACAAGTGAACAAACTAATGATAGTGCCTTGCAGAATTTCATCTCCCAACAGAAATGGCCGGTATTAATATGATACCCTCAAATATTGATAAAGAAGGGGATGAATTAAGATTAGCTTTTAATAATTTTCTTTGTGATATTATTGCTGATGTTTATGCAAATACAAAAAAAAATTAATTTTTAAATAAAATTTATTTCTACTCTAAAAAGTTAAAGAAAATTAACAATCAAACGATTTACTCGTTAATTTTTAAAACTAAAAAAAGGCATGGGCAATGGAAAAATATAACAGAAATATGCTGCTCAGAATAAATAAAATGAGAAAAAATAAAAATTTCGAAATTTTTTTTGGTTAAAAATTCAAAAAATTAATTTTTTAATAATTTAAACTTCGAAATTAAAAAAAACAACCGAGATAAAAAGAAAAATAGAATTAAAAGGAATTTTTAAGAAAAATTAATTAGGGAAAGTTTTAGGTAGAAAAACAATTTGGTTAAAATATTTGAAGCAAAAATGTGGCGTTAGAAAAATGGCGAGAAAATAAAAAAATAAATAAATTTTAAATAAATACTTTTAAATAAAAATGTTAGAATGGAAAGATGAAAAGCTTTAAAAAATTAAAAAGAAATTGCTAAATTAGTTTTGGTATAAAAATGTTTTTGGATTTTAAATTAAGTTTTTTTTCTTAATTTAGTTGCAGAATATAACATTTGTAGGCGAAACTCCAAAATAGTTAAATATCCAAAATATTCACGAAATTTTCACATTTTAGCCATTAAAAATTAATCCAAGGCTATCGATTCATTTAAAACTATTTTATATAATTCGGAAAATGTTTCGCCAACAAATGTTATACCTTCTTTTAAATTTCCTAATTTTAAAATATAAAAAATTCCTTGGCACTTAACTTGCCACATTAACCCCTGTTTCTGCCCGTTCATCTTCATCATCTGTAGTAACTAACCCAACAGCCTCAGCACCAAAATTTGGAATTTCAACTAAAATAAATCTTTAAAAGAATTTATTTTTCAATTTTTTACCTAAATTATTTGAACGACATCTAGCACTAAATTGTTTATTTAATGTATGATGAACTGCTGTAGTTAGAAGTTTGACTTTTGGGAATGCATATGCTAATGAGTGAACACTTGCTTCTGTCATAAGCAAAGAAACAAACAAAATATCTTCTTCACGAACATCGTGATCCAAAAGAATTCGAATAGCCATTATTGCGGCAGCACCTAAATGGGACAGAGATAAGTAAGAGGAAGGATTTAAAAATTACCTGTCAAAACAGTTGTGTCAATCAAAATAATTTTGTATTGATTCAATTTCTTTGGTAAACGTAAATAATAAAGTTCTGGATCCTGTGTTTGTTCATTTGTTTGAATTAAAAGGGTTCCAAATGTTCCAGTTAAAGACCGAAGAGATTTTTCTAATGAATCTCCAGTAACCATAATTGTAACTCCGCAAACTTTTCCATTATATTTTTGGCCATTAATGTTTTGTCATTGTCAGTATTTTGTCTTAAACAAATTTTTTTTTTGAATTAAATTTTAAGAAATATCGTCAACTTCTGCTAGAAACCTTTACCTTAAAAAACTGGGGAACCTTTACCTTAGAACAAGACTGGGTTTGTAAAACAAATTATCCCCATATTTTTTTTATTTTGAAGCTAAAATAGTCGTATTCCCAATTTTTCTATTAATTAACTAGTAATAAATACAATTTAAAATTTTTATGAATTACATTTGCACAATTTCATGTTGACTACCACACAAACTCAATGCCTGTTCAATCTACAAAATAAATTTTTTTCAATTAAAAAAATTAATTTAAAAAACCAATTCAGGAAGAATCAATTCTGCATGTTTCATCACTTCTTCCATTATATTTGTTTTTCCATTATCTTTCCAAGAGCGAAGAAAAGCCTGAAACTTTTTGGCACTAGAGCAATTTCTTATGATGTGAAGTGAAGAAGGTAATTTGACTGGAGGTTCGATACTAGAAGGGGATTCAGGAAGTGAAGGGGAAGAACCATTTCGAGTGTGTTGACAACCATAATAACCTTTTTAAATATTTAAAAATTAAAAATATTTTTTTAAAATAACCTCGTTCAGTAAGTTGATTTTTAATATGCCGAACAATTAATCAATCGCCACTAAATTCTCTCCTCCTCTCGGCACTATTATATCAGAATGTTTCATTGCTAGAAAAATACAAAATTTAAATTAAAAATATAAAAAAATACATGGAGCAATGAATGAATCAAATGCTGGTTTCACAAATTTGATATATTGATCCAAAACACCAGCAACGTCCCTTCCCTTAAAATTATAATTTATTTGTGAGTTACTCTTTAAATGAAAAAAATATAAATTTTCGTTAAAATGTTGAGTATTTTGAAGTTATAAATTTAAAAAATAAATTCATTTATATTCCAAAATACTTTGAGAATAAACTATAAACATGAAAAATAACTATATCTAACTCTATAAACAACCAAAATAATTTTTATTAAAAATTAAATACCCTTTCAGAAATATCCCTTTGTAAACGACGAGCCAATCTAGTATCAGAATCAGTGTCAACAAATACCTAAAAATTTATAAAAATATTTTTTCTTCAGAAAAACCTTCATATCCATTAAATCAACAATTTCCGGTGTATGAAAAGAAAGAATTCCCTCAAAAATTAAAATGTCAGCGCCATACATTAATTTTGGATTTTTTGAACGTTTGTGTGTTGTAAAATCGTAGACAGGGACTTCAACTAAATTTAGCAATTGAAATTAAAAAAGTTAAAATTTGTAAATACCTGATTTGCCATCTCTTAAACGTAAAAGTGTTTCGTAAAGTAAATCAAAGTCAAAAGCATCTGAAAAAATATTTAATTAAATTTTGAAATAGAAAAAGTTAATTTAAACGTTAAAAAGGATTTTAAAAAATGGGAAGAACAATAGTAATAATGCCAACCAAATTAATCGTAAAAATTAACAGCTTACTTGGATGGTCAAAATTATATTCTTGTTTATCAGCCAAATGATGTTGTTCTTCATTCAAAACATTATAAAAAGAGTCCATAGCAAGTACAGTTACCTAGAAAATAATTTCTGAACTTTAAATTTAAAAACTACCCAAGGCATTTCTAATCTCTCAATAATTTTTTGGGCAACAGTTGTTTTACCAGAAGCAGAGCCCCCACAAATTCCAATTAAATAAGACTTTTTTAGACGTTTTCCAGCTTTATTATTTAATGATTAAATAAAAATTAAAAAACTCAAACCTCTATCATACCAGGGAGGACGTCCTTTTGTATAAACCTTCTACAAAAAAAAATAATTTTTAAATCAAAAATAAATTATTTACTCGTCCAGTCTCAGTCATAAAAACATCCTCTTCTTCAGCTTTCGAGTTTGAAATCGTTCTTGTACGTATTCTGCATCGATTAGAGGTTGGAATATTTTCTTTAGAAAATAAAGAAAAATTAAATTTAAATACCATTTTAAACTTTAAATAATTTAAAGAAATTAAAATGTTAAATTAATTTTTTATTTTTAATTTAATAAAAAAGGGCGAGTAAATGAATCACTCTCTGCTTTTAACTAAATAATCAATTTTTTTATATAAAAGACAAAAGATTATTTTTTAAAAACTAATTTATTATTCAAAAATACCGGTAATCCAAAACTTTGCCCCCCTACCCCACAAAATACCTTCAATATATCCATCAACAATAACTTCATCACTCGAACAAGAATCAGAATTATTATCTGTTGAAGTTAAATCTGAAGACATTTTAACATTATTTGATGCAGTCTGTTGCTTCCAATTAGGATTTATTGGAATTTTTGTGTCGCAACCAGGGGTGAGCGCAAGAGACAATTTCCAAAAACGCAAAACGCAAAACGCAACGCAAGGCCAAAAATCAACGCAAAACGCAAAAAACGCAAAACGCAAAACGCAAGAACGCAAAATTTAAAATTTTATTCATAGATTATGCATTGGCCATTTTTCCTTCGATTATCAGTAAATTATGATGTAAAAAAAGTTGTTTTTCAAATGTTTCATCAGAAATACTTGTTCTTAAATCAGAAATCAATAATTTAGCAGCCGAAAATAAGCGTTCTGATTCGGAGCAGGGGTGGATCGGAACAGTCCGAGGTGTCGGAAATCGGAAGAGCCGGAAATCGGAACTGGCTCAAAAGTCGGAACTCGGAAATCGGAAATCAAAATTTTTTTGCGGAAATCGGAAATCGGAAGGAAAAAAACGCCGGGAATCGGAAGTCGGAAATCGGAAATAAAATTTTTATTTTCATAACTAAAATAATATTTAAAATTGCAAATTACCTTCTTGAGTGTAATTTGAGGGAGTAAAAGTTCTTTTTGCAACTCAAAAGTCAAATTCGAAGAATTAGAAGAGATATCGTGGGATTTGGTTGATTAGACGGGATATCAGAGAATTTATAGAATTAATAGGGATATTTGGAGATTAAAATTGAGTAGTGATAGAGGGATGAGATATAGAGAGATTTGATAAAGGAAATTTGAGTGCCCCACCCCTGTCTGGTGCCCACCCCTGCTCGAAATACTCAATCCCTCGATATCACACTCAGATCCCTCGATATTACCTATGACCCCTTAAATCACACGATATAACTCAAAGTCACCTTAATCCATCCTAATCCTCCCATATACCATTCAACTTCCTTTTACAGCGCCGCAGGCGAAAATTTTTGGGATTTTTGGGAGCCATAAGCCAAAACTCTTCTAGTTTTTGCGCCGCAGGCGAAAATTTTGAGAATTATGGAAGGTATAAGACAGATTTCTTCAAATTTTTGCCATCAGATTGGGTATATTTTTTGCGTTTTTTTGCGTTAATTTGGGCCAAATTTACGCAAAACGCAAAACGCAACGCAATGCCAAAATTTAACGCAAATAACGCAAAACGCAAAACGCAATGCGCTCACCCCTGGTCGCAACTATTTGTTGACTGCATCCTTTTTTTAAAAATAAATCTAGAAAAATAATTTTTTAAAAGATTAAACAATCAAAAATCAGAAACAAAAGAATTAAAAATCATTAAAGTAAAATTGACAATAAAATTTTGACAAAACAGGTTTCAATTAGGGGCACGCCCAAAACGGCGCGCGGCCATAACGGCGTAAAAAAGTAAGCTATAACATAATTCAAGATTTCTTAATCTTATCAAATTTAGTATCAAACGAGTCCTCTAATCGAGCTAAAGAGATTGGTATCAAAATTGTTAAGGGCCAGACATTTTCCAGCAAGTTATGGCTTTGCGCCATTAAGGCAGCGCGCCGTTTTGGGCGTGTCCCTCAATTAAAGTTTTGCCATTAGAGTCTAAAAAATAAACAATAGAAAATGATTAGTTTGTGTTGTTAATTTAGAGAGAAAATTTTAAAGAAAAGAAAAAAAGAAAAATAATTAATTTATTATTTATTTGCCAAATAAACTTGTTAAACTTTTTTTTCTTTTCTTAAAAAATAATTATAAATAGCTAATATTATTGTTTTTTGTTAACTTTGACGTTGTTTACTCGAGAAAAGGATCTTTGAAATAAATATTTATTTATTAAAAAGAAAAAATATTGCCATTTGATTTGTGTTATTAATCTTTTTAAATAATCTTTTTTTTAAAAATCAAAAAAATTAACTGGAACATTAAATTTCAGGTTTTTAACTTTAAAAACCTTTTCATTTAAAAAAATTAATATTTTCTAAATATTAATTAATAAATAAAAAAATTTAATTGCTTTGCTCATCAAGGAAAGCCATATTATATGATATTTTACAAAATAGTTAGAACAAAGAGAAAAACTATCAATCTAATTGCGTGCTCATTAAAAAATGGAATGTTGACGGTCTGTCATTCATTGCCTTTCTTTGGCGTTAGGACAAAATACCGAATGGATATTTAACTAAATAAACAATTTATTGACTTTATTTTATGTGATTAATTCATTCAATTGTTAATAAAATTTATGTTAAATAACAATATTCTTATTAAATATTTGTTGATTTTCTCAGTTGCCCCTCAGTGGATTCATACTTTTGTTAAACTATTTAATCTGTAAATTGTCCTTTCAGTGAATTGTCCTCCTTTATTTTCTCCCCTTTCCTCTACATTTTGTCTGGCACATCCCTCGTAATTTCTCTATTTATTTCTACTACTATTTTGTATATATAAAATGTGACTTTTCCTGTTCCTATCTACAAATATCAAAAACAAATAGTATAGTTGAATTAAGTATGGGGGTGCTGGGGGAATTGTTAGCATATAATTCCTAATCATTTTCTGATCAAAGTACTTTTCTATTTATTTACAAAACCATTTTTGGAGCTTCTTATCATAAACAAAAAATTTTATGAAAATATTTTTTTCTACTTTTTTATGCACTGGACTTTGGTTACTCAACAATAATAGAATTATTTTTGGGGGAGCGGCATTTCTAAATAATTGTTTTTTTTTCTCTTAACAAAATTTTTGTTTGAAACATTTTTCTTTTATTTATTTAGAATTATTATCTGTCAATATTTTAATTACTTGTAATAATTTAACCTTTTTTTAACTTGTAAACGAGACAAAAAATATTTATTTATTAGTGTATTTCTCCCCCTTTAATAATTCACTCTTAATTATTTATTAGATAATTATTAAATATTTTTAATTTTAATTAAATACTTGTAGCAATTTATGCGGCAAAAAAATCTTTTTAAATTTTCCATTCTTTAAATATCAATTTTGGGGGTTAACCTAAAATATACCTAAATATTTTTTCTTATTCTATTAAATCTGTCCAATTCACAATATAATTTATATCACACAATTTTTAATTTTGATCAATTTAAAGAACGACTAACAACGCTCATTTGTTTAAATTTATTATTTTGTTGTCACATAATTTTTTAAATCCAAAATAAAATTTAATTTTTTATTTCTTTTCCTCAAAATAAATAAATTTTATTACAAAAATATTTTTAAAAAACTTCTTCCACATTTATTAATTTGTCTAAATATCAGTGATTTCTCTATAATTTTTTCTCTATAATTTCTAATACTATTTGGAATAGCTATAAAATTAAAATTTGTTGTTGTTATTTTCTAATTGTTTTTTTTGTAATTTTTATTTCTTAAAAATTTTAAATAAATTTTTATTTATTTAATGTTTATTTTGTTAAACATACTTAAACATCAATGTTTAAGAGCAACTTTAATTATTATATTTTTGTTAAATTAAGATAAAACTAAAAAATAAATAAATTTATTTTTCCAACAAAATTTTATTATTAGAAAGCTTTTTTATGTACCAAAAACATTTATATATTTAAATTTAGTTCACACTTTCCCCTCCACACTTTCCCCTCCTTATGTTTTTAGACAATTCCCTGAAAGTAGATATTTTTTTTGAATTTAATACAAAGTTTATTAATTAATTTCTCTTTCTTAATATTCTTTTTCAACTTTTTTTTATTTTTATATTTAAATTTTCTTTGTCTATTTATTTTTAGAAATTTCAGAATTTATTTTAAAAATATATTTATTTAATACAAAATTTTTATTTAAAATACAATATTTATTTTCGAAATAAATATTGTATTAATTTTCTTTTTAAAAATTATTTTTTAAAAATAAAAGAAAATATTTTGTATTTTTATATTTTCATTCTTTAATTAATTCTGTCACATGGATATGTTTTTAAATTATTTTTAAGCAAAAATTCTGCAAAATTTCAATTTTTTTACGCATGTGAGCTACTAACATACATTTAAATATATTTATTAAATGCTATTTAGGAAGATCTTTAATAAAAACCTGAAAATTTTCTTTCCTTTCTCTCAAATTCTCTATCAAAAAATATTTATGTCACCTGCCGCTTACTAAATAACATTTTTGGCTTTATTTTTTCCTCCAAATTACAAAAACTTTCAAAAAATTTTTAACTTATATTTAAATAAATTGGTTGTCTTGACTACCTTTTTTTAATTGATTTGTGTTAAGTGGTTCTTCCATTAATTTTAGAGCACACACACTTAAGGCAAAATCTGTAAGGATTAAATAAATACAAAAATAAGTATTTAATGGATATTGTAAACAGGAAAAAAGGATTAATTTGTTTTTAATTTATCCATATATTTTAATGTTTAAATTTATTTTGAGATTTTGAGTGACGATTTTGTGTTGAAATCGCCATTAAAACTTCTCTCAATCTTTGAAGGTTTATTTTAAGGAAGAGGTAAATTTAAAGGCTTTAATATTATTTTTAAATTATTACCGCATTTTCTCAACTATTTTCAACCCTCATCTAAAGGGCCATACTAATAGTGGCCTTACAATTTGAGAGAATGCGCTAAGTTTTGTAGAATACTTGGAGAATATTTAAATAGATATTCGGACAATTCTTTATGTTTATGTGAATTTAACTTCCCCCCCCCCCCTTAGTACTAGGATAAATTAATTCTAAGCCTCCGGAAATAAAATAAAAATTAATAAATGACGTGTTTATTAAACGAGAATTTAATGGGAAATTTAAAAAAGTTGGGGAATAAAAAAATTTTTTTGGTTTTTTAAACAGAAAAGGGCAAATGCAATAAATCTTAAAGCAATTATTTGGGTAATTTATAAAAATAAAAAGCGCAAAATTAAGAATTACAAATTTATTCCCCACCATTACACGCTTTGCAAGGTAAAATGCAAGAAATTGAAAAAAATATTTTTTTAAGTGATTGATCGACATTAAATAAAGAGAGAAAATGAAAATTAGTTTTTGGAGTTGTTCTCAATTTTATCAATAAATTTTTATATAAAATTAATTTAATAAATAAGTGGTAAGAATTAAGATAAATGTTTTTCTTCTAACTTTAAGTATTTTTAAGGCTTCTTTTGAGAAAATAAAAAATATATCTAGCGCGAATTTAAAAATATTAGCATAATAACGGAGTTAAAAGTTATGAAATTTATGAAAGGAAGCACCTTAAATTTTTTGCAAAATTTTAATTCGTAAAATTCTAAATAAATAGATGCAAAATATATATTTATCTAAGCCTTTGACATGCCATTAGAATACCTCGTTCTTACAACACAATACCGGATTATGTTCATTTCCCTTACTTGTCCCTCGAAGCCCTTCATCATTTTTTCAAATTTTTGCTATACTTTAACATTTTTAAAAATAATCTTTTGGATAATTTTAATATCCTCCCCTCTATCCCTTTAATAATCTAAATCTCAAATTTAAAGCCTTTCATTTTTTATTGTGATTTTTGATATTTTAATTTCTAGACATTAATAATCCTTTTTAGATCTTTGTATATGTTTATTAGATGTTTGAATATTTTTTTATGATCTTTATTAAATAAAAACATTTAGATAAAAATTTTTTATCATATCTCTCCCCCGCATTTTAAAATACAAATTCCTTTTTATTTAATTATTAATATTCTGCGCACTTTTATTCCATCCATTAAATTAAGTTAAAAGCGTGTTTGCTTATAAATACTAATGCCTTTCATAAACATCGACTTTGCTTTCATTCCTATAATTTATAGTTAGAAATTTTATTTTTTTGAGTCCATTAATGGTATATTAAATATTAATTCTTTAATAAAAAATATTTTTTATTCACCCCTAAATTTTATATATAACCTATTTTTGATATTGTATGTCGAAAATTATTTAGTCAAAAAATCTTATGGACTATCTTATGGATTTTCTCTATAATGGAGAGTGAGTGCTCTTGCTTCAGAGCCACTTCCGATTTCTTAAATTTTTCACTTATCCATAAATTAGTTGTTCATAACATATAGAGTATTTAATAAAGGAATTTATTACCTATATGTATTTATTTATAAATGGAAGGTTCAACTGTTTAAATCTTCACGCAATCTTTGAACATAAATTATTATTTTTAATTATTATTTAATTCTTTTTTATTTTTCCTTTTGCAGAATATTCTTTTAATTTTTTCTTCAAGATTTTCAATTTAAAAGCCAACAATGTGCGCAGGAGATATTTGTTTAAGCCCTAAAAGGCAACGGCCCTATTCTCCTAAAAATGAGGAAAATAAGGGAACAACAACAATACCAAACTGTGGTGGTTGTTGTATTCAAAACAATAATGTTGGACAATGTCTTAATGTTGCAACAAAACAACTTCCACCAAAACCTTTATTAGAACCGTTAACACCTTTCCAAATTAGTTCAATACCTTCATTAGCAATGATTTCTTTAACTATACCTACAAATTATGAAAAGGGAATAGATGGATTTTTATTTAACACTAAAGGAGATGGAGGGTTTTTAACAACTTTTGAATGTAGCCATGAATTGGATAAAAATTCGCTTCAAGCGTTGAATCATGATGAGTAAGTAGGGAATTTTTCATCATTCCTTTAACACTATGGAAGTTCGATTAAAGCATAATTATGTACATATTAATTAAAGCATAATCACAATTATAATTACCCCATTTAGAAAGATGTCGAAATTTTTTTTGACTTTTCTTTGTCCTTAAAATTAAACTTTTTTCTTTAAAATTTCCAAAATTTATTTAAGTGATGAGGATCAAGTCCATCATGTAACCAATGCTTTTTTAACCAAACAAAAACAACAAAAACAAGAACTTCTTAAAGGAAAATCTATTTCAGAGCCTTGTGCAGTTTGTGGAGATATAGCTTCCGGAATTCATTTTTCAGTCGGAAAAATTTTTTAAATCAAAAAAATATTTTTTTAAAGGTTTGGACATGTAATGGTTGCAAAACTTTTTTTCGACGTGTTGTTGTTGAGGTGAAAATAATATTAACAAGTATTTTTAAAAAATTCTTTTAAGAATCGGACATATTCATGCAATCGTAGTGGAAACTGTCCAATAGACAAAGATCATCGTTGTTCATGTAAATTCTATATTAATCTAAAATATTTTTTATAATTTATTAAAGGCCGTTCTTGCCGTTTCAAAAAATGTCTCAAAGTTGGAATGAATTCAACAGGTAAATAAATAATCCCTTTTTAATTCGAATGTTTTTAAAAATTCCCAGAATTAAACATTGAACGCCGCAGAAAGCGTAAAATTGCAGAAATTAGTTCTCCAAAATTTATTGTTGAAAAAATCACCGATCCGCTGGTTCGTTCAAGATTAATGTATATATTGAATAAATTTAAAGATAAAAGAATTAATGAAAAGAGAAAGACAATTTACTACTTTATTAACATCTACAACTACACCAATACATCCAACTATTGAAGATGCTCTTAAAATGCCCAGCAGTTTCCAGCAATTTGATTTTCATAAACAAAATCAAATGAAGACAGGTAAAATAAAGGGATGAAGAACTGTTTAAAACCCTAAAATGGGGTACTCCTCAATTTAAAATATGTTTCCTTAAAAGTTTGAATTGATTATAGGTGGCTCTAAGCCTAAATAAAACTGCTTAAACGATACTCCCAATCTAAGGCTTTCTTAGCCCTGAGTATATATCTAAAAGATCAAGATGTTTTGATTATATTAGAAGGGGGCCGCCCCTCAATTAGAGTAAAAATATTTTAATCTATTTTTTTTAATAATTAAAGAAGATCAAATGAATTTTTCTTATTGGCGTTCCAAAATTCTTTCAACAACAATTGAGTGGGCAAAATCTTTCGATGAATTTTCTGAATTAAAATATGAAGACAGAGAAGCATTAATTGTTCATTCCTGCTTTTCTATTCTCGTTTTTTCTGAAGCTTTTCATACTTCTGAACGTTATACCGACAGAATTGTTTTTCCAGGGGGTCTTTCCGGGTTTCGGAATTTAAGTGCAAACATTATTAAAGAAAAGAGTGGATTAATTCCTACAGTTGTTGCTGTTATTAATCAAATTTTGGTGAATTTTATATTAAAAATTTACTAGATAATTTTTTTCTTAACTAAGAGGATCCTTTTAATTTTTAATAATAGGATTTCTTTAAAAAATTTTTTGCTAAGGATACACTAAATATACGGTGCTGCACAAAAGTACACTTGGGAAAATGGTATAACTCGGGATTGAGTTATCCGAATAATATCAAATTTTGCTGAAAAATGTTATACTTTTGTGCAGCACTTTATTAAGGGTATTTTGAAAATATTGGATTCCTAATTGTTTCTACGTCAACCTTCTAATTGTTCCTTACCGATTGTCGGTAAGGAACGTTAATTGTGAAATTCACTTTACAAGCTAAGCCTCTTTCATTACATAGAATCCAACCCATATATGGCGTCTATTTTATTTGTAACACAAATCATTTTTAAATAAGTTATTTTGTGATTTAATTTTTTGTTTGATTTTTAGGTTCCTATTCGCCGTATGAAAATGACAGAAATTGAATATGTTCTTTTGTGTGCATTAATTTTTTTTGATCCAGGCAATTAATTTTATTTTTTAATTTTGAAAAAAAATTAATTTTTAAAGAATGTTTAACTCTAAGTAAAAATGCAACTAAAATAGTTAATTCAAAAAGGGAAGCATTATTAGCTGCTTTACAAAAACATTTGGATGAACAAATGCCTAATAAAATTGAGGCTTCTATTCGAATGGCTGAACTTATTTTAAGAATATCGAATGTTCATGTAAATTAAAAAATATTTTTTGATTTAAAATTTATCTAGAAAGTTGCTGCATTTAAACGAGAAACTTTATGTACAATTGAAACTTTTAATTTAATGTCTCCACATCCGTAAGTTTAAAAAAAAATATTTTTTATTACTAAATAGTACAAATGAGGATTTTTAGTTATAATTTTAAAGGACCTATAGATTATCCTTATAATTATCTTTATAATTAATTAATAATTTATAGATTAACTATGGAACTTTCCAAAAAATATGCTGAAATTTCTTTCTTTTAGCAGTAAATATAGGATTCTAAAGAAATAAAATTAATTAAAAAAAATTATTTTTTTATATATTTTTTATTTAAACAAAACTTCTTTTTAATTTGATCCCATGACTTTTCTTTTATTTTCCAATTTTATATTTGTTTCTAAAATTAAAAAATAAACATTTCTACAATAAATTATTGGTGTTTGAAGTTAAAATATTTTTTAATTTTTTTTTATGATTTACAATTATTCTTAAAATAATTTTAAAAAATTTTTAAATATCATTTCGATTAGAGCAATTCTTATTTTAAATATATTTGTATAGAATTCTCTGTTAAGAATGTTCGAATCGAAAAATACATAAATATCCCTAAATTAAAATTATTTTTCACAAAATTTCCCAAAAATATTTTCCCCAGTGCCAGTCTACTTTTGTGGGTTTTCTCTTTTTCTGATCTAAATAAAATCACTATTTAATTAACTTAAATGTTCGCAAATTTTTTTTATTTTTACTTCAAAATTAACTCGTTAACTAAACACATATCTTAAATTAATTACTTAAAAATGGTACAAATCGTCATATATATATATTTTAAAAGAATTTTATTTGTAATTAAAGCTACAACTCAATATAGAAAAATTTTTTCTTTAGTTTTTACATGTCTCTTTTTATTGAGATTTAGCTTTGTTTATTAAATTATATATTTTTAAATATTTTGTTTGATAAATATTTTGAGGAATGGATTTGTTGTTTTTTTTATTATTTTTAAAAAATATAAAAAAATAAATTATTATTGGCCATAAAATTTTTTATTAAAAACGTGGAAATTTTAAATTAAAAATAAAAATTTTAGAGAAAATTAAAAAAAATTATTTTCGGGTTTTAACCATAAAAATAAATACGTTTAAATTTCTAATGAATTATTCATTTTTTATATTTAAAATAAAGAATTTTAATGGACTTTATTTAATTTTAAATATTTTTTAAATTTATTTTTATAAAAGTTATACATTAATTAATAAAAAATTAATAAAAAAATTAATTTAATTTTTAAATAAAAGATGAATGTCAAAATAAAAAGAAGAAATGAAAAGCATAATCAAATTGCTAATAATTTATTTGAAATTGTTGGTAAAAATAGAAGAGATAAGGTAAAAAATAAATAAATATTTTTTGTAATTTAATAATTTTTAAGGAAAAAAATGCTTTCTCAATTTTAGCTAATTTATTGCCTTTATCACCACCTATTCGAGGCATATTTAATTTTTAATTATTTTTATTCAAATAAAATTATAGACCAATTGGATAAAGCAGGCATTATTCGTATAATTATTTCTTACCTCCAACTTAACCAATTAATTTCTAATTTAATTAAAAATAATAATTTCAAACAAAATAATAATATATTTTTAAAAACAACAAAAGAATGCTTAGATGATCGCCAAATTAAACGTCAATGGGCGGCATCTACTTCTAATTATTTAATTAAAAAACCTTTATTACATCAATTTGCATTAAATTTATTTCAAGTAATTTAATTTAGAAAAAGTTTAGCCACCGGGCAGAATTCAAACCTGCGACCTCCTTGTAGTTATTGCTAGGCGCTTTTACTCACCACTACAGGAGCTCTACCACTGAGCTACTGGGGCGACAACTAATGCTTTATCCTTTTAGATCGTTAAAAACGCCTAAGCGTTTAAATGCTCTAGATGAATCATCCTTACAATTTAAATAAAAATAAATAAATTTATTTTTTAAAGGCAATGGATGGATTTATAATTGTAATAAATAATAGAGGAAATATTCTTTATGTTAGCGAAACTGTAGCAATCCATTTAGGCCTTCCTCAGGCATTAAAATAATTAAATTTAAAAATTCTTCGGAATTTAAGGCAACTTTAGTTGGAAGTTATTTAATTAATTTTCTTCACCCAAATGATGTCCAGCTTTTAATAGATAAATTGGCACTTTTTGTAGATTGTAATATATTACAAATAACCCATCCAGATATGAGTTTTGTACTTCGTTTTCTTTGTTTATCTGGTCGAAGACCTTTCCCAAATTCTTCGAGAGGATTGCAAGGAATTAAAGTTTTTTTCCTTTTAAAAAAAGAAATATTTTTTATTTAATTAAAAATAAAGACAATCCACTTTATGGGAACTTTGTGGCCAGATAATGATGGACGTTTTATTGGGTTTGGTCAGCCAATGTTACAAGATGGGCAAAATGAATTGATTTTAAGGCTGCGCTTGGATTCGTCCCACTATGGATTCGTCCCCTTTGGATTCGTCCCCTTTGGATTCGTCCCCTTGGACAAAAACTTTGGATTCGTCCCACTATACTAAAACTTTTGATTCGTCCCCTTTGGATTCGTCCCCTTGGACAAAAACTTTGGATTCGTCCCACTAAATTAATAATCAATCTTTTGTGCTTTTTCCCGCTATGTATTATCTTTTTCTTTATATTTTTAGACAATTAGCAATAATCAACAACAATTATTAACGAAAAAAGATAATTTTTATGGAAAATTTAGAATTTTTTAATTTTTAAAAATTTTTAAATTTCTTCAACTTTCTTAATAACTCAAGACGGCGAGAATTCTACAATGAATGACGAGGTTTCTACTACAGACACAAGGTTTATTTTTTAGTTTTTTGGCTTTTTGAATTTTTTTTTATTTTCCCCATTACAAGGGTGAGCTATAGCCCTAGAAGCCCCTTGGCCGTTATCCCTTACGTATTTTTGCGGCCTTTTTTGGGCGATTTATTCCCCCAATTCCACTCCCCACTCCATTTTTTTTACTTTTAAAATTTTTTAAATTTAAGATAATCCAGTCCTGGACTTGTTTTTACTTGTGTCGAGCAGATTGCTGCTGATGCCTGGTGACCTTGATATGTCGAGTCTTCAACCTTAACCCAAACGGCCCTCTTTAGGGCCACAATTTTAATAAGTGAAACGAGACTATGACTTTAAAACTTTTGATAAAAATTTTTTGTTTAAGAATTTTTTTGTAAATTTCTACGGATGTTTTGATGATTTTTAATATCATTATCCGAAGAACTTATTTTCAGGTATGATTTTCCCTTTTTTAATTTTTAGTTCGACAAAGTGAGTATTTTTACTCGTCTGGACATTTTGAGATGGGACGAATCCAAAGGGGACGAATCCAGGGTTTTTGTACATTGGGACGAATCCATAGTTTTTGTTCAGGGGGACGAATCCAAAGGGGACGAATCCAAGGGGGACGAATCCAAGGTTTTTGTACAGTGGGACGAATCCAAAGTTTTAGTTCAGGGGGACGAATCCAAAGTGGGACGAATCCATAGCGCGCCGATTTTAACGTTTTAATTAAATAGATACCTAATTTTAAAAAATTCTTTTAGTTCCTCGATGTTTATGTTTCGAGCAAATCTTTCATTAAAACTTTTATTTGTAGACAATCGGTGGGAATTCTTTAAAAATTATTTTTTTTTGAAATTATAAAAATAAATAATTTTTAACTTTTACAGTTTAATGGAAGTAACTGGTTATTCCCATCAAAAACTTTTGGATAATACTTTATATAAATTTGTATTTCCAAACGATTTAAGTCAAGTAACAGAAATGCACCAAATTGGTAAAAATAAATATTTTTTAATTAAAAAAGAATAATTTAAAATTTCAAAGCTTTAAATCAAGGTCATTCACAGAGTAAATATTTTCGTCTTTTAAATATTAAAGGTGGAAATTTTTGGATAAATTGCAATTTATATTTAATTAATTTTGGTCGTTTAAATATTAATTTTGAACCACAATTTATTATTGGAGTTTGTTATATTGTTAGGTAATTAATTAAAAAAGAAGTTTTTTTGAAAATTTTTTTAAAATTTAAAGTGGATTGGAAGATTGTGATAATTGTGAAAATAAAAGAGAAAATAAAAAATAATTAAAATATTTTTAAACTAATTTATGTTATTTTATTTCAATAAAAAATTTAAAAAAAACTTTTAATTTCTCTTTCTTTTAATTCTAATTTCTTTATACATATTCCAAAAATTCATTTTTATTTAAATTATAGTGCAAAACTAAAAGTTCAATTAATTCTTTTAAAAGTAGATATCATCTTTTAATATTCCTTTATCTATTTAGGGTATCTTTGTATTCATCCAAAATTAAGTAAATTAAAAAAAGGATCTATTTACTCTTGCTTTAATAAAATTTCAAATGTAAAATCATTTATAAAAACCCTTACAATTTCTTTCAAATTAAAAAAATGTTAAATCGAGATAATATACCTTTTAAACGTTTTCAACGTGTTTATTTATTGGTGTATGGATTGGCTGTAGCTGGGGATTGGCTTCAGGGCCCGCATGTTTATGCTCTATATCAATCCTATGATTTAACCAAGCATCAAATTGGTTTGTTATGAGAATAAAAATTAATTTTTTAATAATACAAAAATAATTTGAGTGTCGTATACATATACTCTATTAATTACCCTGATAATTATTGTTTCGACCTCTGTCTAGAGAGAGTAATTGATAGAGCCGGGGTAATTAATAGAGTATATACGGTATACTTACAAAACCCGAATAAAGTAAATGTGGGAGAATATTATCTCGAAAGCTTCCACTGTAAACATGAAACAGAATTAAAGTTAAAGTTTATTTGGAGAGGCTTTAAATTCTTTAACTTTTATATTTAAATTTGAAAGAATAATTGTATAAAATTTCAGAATTACTATTTATTGCTGGATTTGGTTCAAGTCTTATTTTTGGTACTTTTGTTGGCTCTTTTGCTGATAAATTGTTTGTTTCTAATAATTAAATTAAATTAATTATATTTTTAGTGGAAGAAAAGCTAATTGCCTTCTTTATGCTTTTTTATATAGTATTGGCTGTTTAACAAAACATTTTTCATCTTTTAATATTTTGTTAATTGGAAGATTATTGGGTGGTATTTCTACAAGTATTCTTTTTAGTGCTTTTGAATCCTGGCTAATTTGTGAACATAATAAAGTAATTATTTAAACTGTTATACCTTCTTTGCCCCGATATTTATAAGGGAAGTCCCGCCGTCTTGATTTCTATAAATTCGGAATTGGAGTTTTATATCTGCATAATCCCTGATTAACTAAATAAAAAACCATTTCAGAGACAATTTGATGAAGAAAAGCTTAAATCAATTTTTGCTAAACAAACATGGACAAACTCATTAATTGCTATACTTTCTGGTATTTTTGCTCAACAAGTAGCTAATTTATTTGGATATGTGTATGTTTTTATTTTAATAAAACCAATTTTCTTTGTTTAAAAATTTATTAAAATAATTTAAAAAAGACGTTTAAATTCTTTAAAAATTCTTTAATTTTCTAAATTATTCTCTTAAAAGTGCCCCTTTTGATGCTTCTTTTATTATTCTAATTTTTATGGGATTTGCTTGCCTTTTTACTTGGTCCGAAAATTATGGAGACGAACAGGCTAAAATTGGAGAAAATTTTTTATTTGCCTTTAATTCAATTAGAAATGGTTTTTCTTTAAATTTATCTTTAAATTTTATTTTTTAAATATTTAAATTAAAGATTGCAGAATTCTTTGTCTTGGTTTAATTCAGAGTCTTTTTGAAGGGTAAGAATTAAATTATAATCGAATCTTTATAGATGATAATCCTTGGGGCGAATTTAGCCGTGATGTTAACGGAGTGTTATAATATTGGGGGAATTATCTTATTGAGATTCGATTGTATTATTGAAAACTGTTTATTCATTTATAAATGGAAGTGCATAAGTAAATGCCTGAAACGTTTTGTTTTAGTAAACTAATAAAGTATTTAAATATTTTAAAAATCCTTAAAAATTAATTTAAAAATAGTTGTATGTATGTTTTTGTTCTTGAATGGACCCCGGCTTTGAGTAGAGCAGCTGAATCTGAGGCAATTCCCCATGGCTATATTTTTGCATCTTTTATGTTGTCAGTTATGGCTGGATCTGCATTATTTAATCCATTATGTCAAAGATGGAAACCCGAAGCTATTATGCGGTTGTTAATTATTTTATTCAAAATAAT
The DNA here is from genome assembly GCA_036172955.1 of Meloidogyne arenaria. Taxonomy (NCBI): domain Eukaryota; kingdom Metazoa; phylum Nematoda; class Chromadorea; order Rhabditida; family Meloidogynidae; genus Meloidogyne; species Meloidogyne arenaria. The sequence continues at coordinate 21,312 of JARQAB010000193.1, forward strand.
ATTATTTAGCCATTTGTTTTTTAGTTAGGAATATCTTATTAAAAGTTGGATATCGTTATAGGGTTAATAATAACGTTATAGAGGGGTAATAAATAAGAAAGATTAACAAATTAGAGTTATTTTTTATTTATGTGCGTATTCTGTTATTCACAAAACACACCTAATCTATATAATTAGGGATAACCTTTGTAAAAAAAATAAATTTTAATGAAAGTTTCCACAAAATTTTCTATACATAATTTCCTTTTTTCTAGTTTTGTATTATTATTTTCTGCATTATCATTGTCTACACCATTTTTAGTATCTGATCAGCCATTATCTATATTTGCTTCTTTTAATCTTTTTGAACTTTGTGTAGGTATTGCTTGGCCAACTTTAGGTTTTCTTAGAAGTAAATATATTGCTGAAAAGGTGATTTTAATTTAATAATTATTTTTAAATATTTTATAATAGAGTCGTTCAACAACAATGAATCTTTTTAGAATACCTTTAAATTTATTAGTTATATTTTTATTATGGCAAAATATTTCGCTTGATTTAATTTTTACGGTAAGAGATAATTTATTTAAATATTTGTGAGTTAGCAGGTTTATCTATTTCCATTTTCTGTTCCTCACAGAAATATCCTGTTAAAAGAAATTTTTCGTTTAAATTTTGTTTTTGGAGAACTGTTGGAAATTAATATTTTTCGTTAGAATATACCAATTATCTAAGAATATTAATTCCTTCCTAAAAATCTAGACTTATTAATTTTATTTATTTAAGTTTTGCTTTCTCCTTTTATTGCTAGCAGCATTAATTCAACAACATTTTTACAAGTTTATTTTAAAAAATAAAAATTTCTAATTGAAAACTTTTTAATTTTTAGTTTAACAAAAGACCAACAACACAAAATAATTTTAAATTCTGATTTTATTCAATCAGAAAAGTTTGTTTTAAATGAAACAGACGAAAGTGAAGAAAGTAATTCTGATGAAGAAGAAAATAAAAATATTAAAGAAATTATTGTTAAACAACCATCAAAAAATAATTATGAAAAAATAGAAAATGAAGGGAAGGAAATTGAAAGAAATGATATTGGGAAAGGATAAATAAATAAATAAAATTATTTATAAAATTAAATTTAAAAATAAAATAAATTTATTTTTGAAAAAAAATGTTTGCGATGAGGATAAGCTTGCGATCCTTTACTTTCCAAAAAAACTCAATTCTCCCTGTAGTTATAAATAGTGATTGGAATTTCCTACCGTACCGTGTTAATTTTGAGTGTTGTCTTTAAAATTATTTTCTTCTTTCATTATTTCCATTTATTCTTTCTTTATTAAATTTTTGAGCTTCTTCAATAGTAGAAGGCCCTTCAAGTCTATCATAACGGTTAGGTTGTCGATGATTGGAACGGGCATGTTGAATTAATTCAGAAGTTAGACGAAAAGAAGCACCACAAATTGCTTTAAAAAATTTTTTAAATTTTAATTAAAAAAAGTAAATTAACCACAAGTATTAAAATTAATATTTAAATAATTATTATTATTGTTGTTGATTTTATTATTTTCTTCTTTTAATATCAATTCAATTATTGGATTTGTTGTTGATGTTAAAGAACTATTTCTATTAAATATTTCATCCTTATTTTGCCCCTAAAAGTAAAAAAATTGTAAATAATTTTCTCAAGATTTAGAACTTTTCCGAGACTTTATTTTCTTATCAAACTTACATATCCTTAAAACCTTCAATTTTATTTCGATATTAAAAATCGAAAATATTTCTTTAATACACAAACTTAAGAATTCTTTTTTTTGTTCAAATATTTGAAAAAATTAATTATCTGTTAAATAAGCGAAAGCCAATTCAAAACCCTATGGAATATATTCTTCTATTCTAGACTAAAATCAGATTTCTAGTTAAAAAACTTTCCAGTAATTACAATTAAAAAATTAGTTTAAAGAACATAAACTTATTTAAAAAATTTTACATTTTGTGTATCAATATCATTTATTGTTTTAGTAATTTCACCATTATTTCCATTATTATTTAATATAAAATTTAATTTTGAAGGAAAAGGCCTTTTCCTTGTTTTACAATTAATTAATGATTTTCTTCTTTTTATTATTTTTTCTTTATTATTTTTGTCTTTTAATGTTTCTACAATCGTAAAAGATTTTTCATTTTGTTTTTTAGCAGCCAATGACATTGCTAAATTAGCAAAGTTCCCTAAAGGTCCTCCAGATGATGGAAAGAAAGAAGGAAAAAATGGTGGTGGTCGAATAAAAGGTTGAGGAATTGTTGTTGAATTAGTGTTTGAAGCTGTTTCTGAGAAGGAATTTGGAGGAAGAATAAATGGAATTGGAAAAGGTAAAGAAGTTGATTGTAAAAATGGAGGAGGCCTTCTTTAAATAAAAGAATTTTAATAAAAGTTTGAAAAATTATTCTTAATTTATAATACTCCCCAAATAATTTTACTATAAAAGCCCCAATTTCTTCATTCCCAAAATCATTTACTATAAAAGCAGTAGCCGTGTGACAAACAAACAAACACACAATTTCCAACGATTCACAAATTATATATAGGATTGGAAATCGGCATTAATTAAATTTATTGGATTAAAGTTTATCAAAAAAATATTTTTGATTACATAGAAAACCAATCATGAACTAATTCAAATAAAATTCCCTGTAATTTAAAAACCAAAAAACAGCCAGATTCCGATTTTAACTTTTGGTTCTAGGCAAGAAATTATCGAATCTGAGATACTTTAGTAAAAACCTCTATTTTTTTAATTCTTAAGGTTATCTTAATAGAAAACCTAAAAAGAATTCCAGGAGGTAATTGAGGTAATGAATATGTTTGTTGTTCTTGGGTTTGTTGTTGTTTTAATTGATTTGTTTGATTATTTTGTTGTAATCGAAAATATTGTTCAAAAGCTGCGATAAAAGCAAATCGAGGTGAAATTGAAAGAGAGGATGACGATGAGGGTGAAGAAGAAAAATTGGAAGAGGAAGGGGATTTGAATGAATTTAAATATTCTTTTGAAATATTCTTTTGATGATTTACTATTTCATTATTTGATTTGTCCAAACCTGGATTCCAAACCGTTTTTTGATTTTTTGTATTGGAAGACATTTTATTGTCTAAATAAAATATTAATGAGATAATTAAGTATTTAATTTTCAGCTCTATTTTATGCCCATAATTGAGATTGGAAAATTAATTGTTATGAAGATAAGGATGTAATTTTGGAGAAATTAACAACATTATTATGAAAATAGAAAAAGAAAGGGAGAGAATTTTTAATAAATATTAAATTTTGATTAAAATAACGCAGCGGGAAGTTAAAAGATGAACGGCTGTCTCAATTTTAATAAAAATATTCAAAAATAAAAGATTTATCTTTTAATAATCTATTTTTATTATTTTTCGGTTTTCTTCCTCATTTCGGGAAAGGGCAATATAAGTCAAAGCAACAATAAACAAAACAAATGTTTGTGTGGTGATGACATTTTCCCAGAGGAATTTAGAATAAATAAAAAATAGCCGAATTATTCTTTAATTTCTTTGTTCGGTAATTTCTTTTTTAAAAATTAAAGAGAAAATAACCATTTCCCAAAAGAGAAAATTTTTTGAAAAGAAAATGCGCTCGCACCTTTTAGTAAATCTTTAATGGTGAAGATCTGATGAATTTATGGCGACAGCCTTTTTGTTTTGGTTATTGTGAGAAAAGTATTAAAAAATGTAAAAATAAATAAACAATCAAAATGAGATGCCCAAAACTGTTTAGATTTTTAAATAAAAATAATAGAAAAATACAAAAGTTTAGGAAGCAGGCAGGTAACGATCCTGAGAACTTCAGAGATAATGGCACGATAGATGCTTTATTAACTAAGCTACTGAGGATGTGCTTTATTAGAACTAATACCAGACTAGGCATTTTAAATGCTGTAGTTTAGAACTTTTTTCTTATTCACAATATTATCTGGTGCCAATAATGCAAGGAATATTACAAAAAAAGGTGATAATTCTCATAAATTCCTTACTACCTTAATATGTTAATTATTCTTTCCTGTCGTATAAAAACACTTTTTACCAACTTTCCAGCCTCGTCCAGAATTTTTGCATAATTTTTAAAAATATTCTTTAAGAATATAAATGTGAGAGTTTACTGGCTCATTAGTTTTATTCCCCCTCACCTTTTTGCTTTTTCATTCCTTTCCTCTTCATCCGCGCGCACTGATTTATTATGGAAAAGGATCATAAGAAAAGAAAATGAAAATCCTGGAAAAATGAATATTTATTTATTTTACATAATGTGTTTAGTTGACCGTCGGGTTCAGTATTATTTTTATAAGAAAAACAGGAAGGAAGGTTTTTCGAGAATGAAGAAAAATGGGGGGAGATGTTATTATTAATGTAGAGAAAGGTAGGGGAAAAATGTTAATTGCCATTTGCGCAAACAAGATGTAAATACAGTATTTTATATTAGAAGAAAGGAAAGAATAGTAAACAATAATGAAATTTACTTTGAATAATTTTTTCATTAAATTATTCTGAAATAAAAAAAATAAAGTAAAAATTTTACATAATTAGGGATTCTGAAACGATGTAAAAACCGATATATTGAGGCATAAGTAAGAAACACAAGTTGTGAAAACATTTTTAATTATAAAAGGAAATAAATACAGATCTTTGAAAACGAGAAAAGAAAATTTAAATTTAATAAAAAATATTGTCTAAATGGATTGATATATCAATTCAAACTTTGTCTTTCTCGGATCGGATAATTTAAAACAACAAAACAAAAAAATATTAAAAAAAGAAAATATTGAATTTCAAATAATTATTTAGAAACTAGTTAGTATGTATTGTTTTCTACTTTAAAATATTTTTGTTTTAAAAAAATTATATTATTCTACATAAATTTCTTATTAAATAATTGACGATTTAATGAGTTGTTTGTAGAAAAGAAAAAGTAAAGTCAAGGATTAGGACACAAGCTTTAACTAAAATATAGTAGTAGAATAACACATAAATACAAGTGGATTAGTAAAAAACTAACAAAAATCACTCCTCACTCCCTCCCTCCCTCCCTCACTCTTCTTGTTAATTCAAGTATTTCCCCATCTTTAACACCTTTTCCAAACAATAGTTAGTATGTACACAAATTGCCTTCTTCACAAAATTATTTTATAATTCTCGTAGTTCTCGTTCCAATAAAAATTTCCTGCTGTGCCATTGTTATTATTTTCATTTTACTCATCCATAATTTTTTAATAACAATGTGTTTGTTAATTTCGATTAAAGAATTATTGAAAAGAAATATAAAGTAAATAAGGAGTGGAAGAATCTGGTTGTGGTAATTGTAGGGATTAGTTTAAAGAAAGTACTTAAAATCCAGATATATTTTCAATTAAATTTAGATAAAATGGACTTTCAAATTTAAGATACCGTATATACTCGAATAATTACCCTGGATAATTATTGTTTCAACCTTTCGCTAGACAGGGTAATTATTTGAGAGGGGACATTTATTTGAGAGAGGGTAATTATTGTCTTGACCTTAATATATATTTTTGTTTTATCATTTATAGACACCACTAAAGACTTGTGAAAAATAGGAGTAATATTAGGGAGGGTAATTATTCGAGCATATACTGTATGTATATGATTAAAGGGATCTACTTTTCCTTGCAACGTCGAAGGAATAACCAATAACTAAAATAATAAAATAAGAGAAGTCTTTCATCTTCAATTGCTTAGTTTTAATCAAGCAAAATGCTTGATTAAAAGGAATTTTGGAAATTAGATTTTTAATTAAGAAATACGATTAAAGTTAATTGGAATTTTAATTGGACTTTATCCAAAATAGTTGATTTATTTGTCGCAGTTTTCCTTCAAAGAAGATACAAATGAAATTTAGATAACATAAAACAGGAGAAAGATTTAAATTTGCTGGATAAATAAATAAAATTCGACAAGAAAAATTTAATCATCTTTGCGGTTGAATAATTGAAACAAAGAAATTATTGTTATACTCGATAAAAATTATAATTTCATGCATTTCTTTATTATTTTGGTATATAGTATTTCTAAATTGCGTATTTCTTAGCGCCGCATGTAATAAATTTTGGGATTTTCAGATTTTCAAAGAGCAGAAATTTTCCTTTTTAGTGTCCCGATTGATTTTTTAAAGCAACACAAAAATTATAATAACGAGACTAAGGATACAGATCAGAAAACATCGCACATAAGAACGCAAAAAACAAAGAACCTAACAAGTCTATTCATTTGTATTGATGCTTCGGCGGCATTTCCGGTTCATGATGACCCGAACTTAAGATTTTTTAAATTCCGGTTCCGGGTTCTCTGATTCTGTTTCTCCAGTTCCGGCTAACGAGGCTTGCCGCCAGTGTACATAGGTGCTATAGAGGGACTACACCAAAGCAGCCACCAACTGCCGTCAGGCATCGAACCTGAGTCTCACGTTAAGTGCAAGTCGAGTGTGTTGACCACTACACCATGGCAGTGGTGCCGAAATCGGAAATTTTTCACATTTTTGCAAAGATTTGTGTTAATTTCGTCAAAAATAACAAAACACATGCAATGCCAAAATTTTACACAAATTAAGCTCCCTTTTGGTCTACTGATGTTTTATCCGGCCACTGACCGATCGTCCACTGACGCATTGTCCGGACACGCTTTTGTTGTTGGCTTAAGTTTAGAATTTTTTAAACTTTTTGATCCTTTTACATTTTTTCTCTTTTTCTGCCCATTTTTCTCCCCTTTAACTTTAAACGGAACAGAATTCACGGGAATCCGGAAATTCCGTTTGTTGCTATAAACCTGGGATTTTCTAGAAAAGGTCCCGCAAAATCCCGTTTGACATTGCTTAATATATAGCACTCTTACGTTTTCAATTGACTAAACAAAATATTTTTCTAAATTTCTGGACTTCTCACTTTCAACTATTTTTTAGATTAACAATGTCAGCGGCGCTAGAAATGATTATGGTTTTATCAAATTTGAATAATTTACATAGTTTTATTGATAGAATTAATTGTTATAAACAGGCATTCAGGTTCTGCTAGATTAAAAAATCCTGATACGGGGCTTAAATAATTGATACTGAGTAAAATCCACGGGAATTGAGAAATCTGTTTAGGATTTATCTTTTACTTTAATATTTCTTTTAATGTTTAGTAATGATGGAAATATTCTTGAATTGATCTCAAAGGCAATTAACGGTAGTTGGACTATCCGATTTGTTAAAGATGTTTTTGAAAGTTTCGAAAATGAAGAGGATGGTGGATGGATTTTTGAGAAATTTACACTTATATTTGATGAATTTGGTATTGGAATTGATCTCACTTCAAAATCTGGTTCAAAATCTGGTCTCTCCATTCATGAAAAATTAGTGCAATGGCTACAAAAAGAAGGACTATTACTCGTGAAAAATTGCCTCGAAAAACAAATTGAGTTTTCATGTATTAGAGCTATAAGGGCTTGGGGAATTTCTATAAGAATGTTTGGATTTGTATGTTTTTTTTAAATTATTTTAACTTTAAATTAATTTTAGTCAGAAATTCAACCAAGTGGAAAGACTAATTCGTGTGTCTCTGTTTTTCCTTTGGCAATTCGATCGGTACATCTGAATGTCGCGAAAGAGGCTTTTCGCTCCTGGAAAATTCTTGCAACAGTATTTGCTAGTGATCCAAGGTGGAGTATGCTTGTTCTATCTTCTGAAAAAAGTTAGTTTTTTGGGGGGTTTTTTGTTAACTTCTTAATTTTTATCTTGCATAAAATCAAAATATTTAAGGTGCAAAAATTGGCAGTCGGCTTGAACTTATTCTTAAAGCTTTAAAATACAAACAAGTCCCAGAACTGGCTAAAGAAATTTTTGATTGTTGGTGGTTTTGTTGTATTTCTCTTGAATCTCGTCTTTCTATCCATTTTGAAGATGTATATATATTTTTAGAAATTAATAATAAATTCATATTTATTAGGTTGCACACGGTCTTCTTCGTTATTGTGTTGGTGGAACAACTGATTATAAATCAACTAACGAAGAATTTTCAATTATTTATCAAAGTGTTAGATGCCCTTTAAAGACAAACCTTGTTTCTTTACTTAATTCAAAATTGGAAAGAAAAGCTTATTCTCATATTACTTTAAAGGAAATACCTGAATTATGGTATCGTCTATTGGATGTTCTAGAATCTCTTATAATTGCGTCGCCGAAATTACGTTTGTTTTATTTTATGAGCGTTTGGGACTTCCCGAAATTGATACATATAAGGAAAAAATTTGGGGAGGAGATGGAGTGAATTTTTTTTTGGCTTACGGCCTTCCAAAATTCTTGTAAGATCTTACTTCAAAAGATTTTACTTGAAAAATTCTTTTGATAACAAACCAGATTGGCCATTTTTTAGAAATTTTTATGTTCTTATTAGAACTCTCTTGGATTATTATTTCAATTTTTAGACACTAGTAATCGACTTCACTCAATTTTTTAGATAATGCAAAACCGTGCGTTTTTGATAATCCAATTGTTCTTGTTGATCATAGTGTTTACGCAATGCAATGTATTCGGTTTTGCGACGTTAAATGCGATAGAAATAAAATAGGTTTTCTTCAATTTTTCTAAATTTTTAAGCCTTTTTCTTTTAGTCAAATTTGAGGAAAGAATTACGAATTTATTTGTCACATTATTTAACAATATTTACAATCTTTCACCTTCTACTGATATAGATCGGTCAGGTCAATTAGTTTTATTTCTTGCACAATTTATAGCTTGGACAAAGGAAACAACTATGAAATTTGAATCACTAAAAGTATATACTATTTTTTTCTTTTTTTCATTTGGCTTTCTCCGTCTAATTGATTATGAACTTGGATAACTGATAAAAGTTCTATTGACCCACATTTCTTCTCCCCACATTTCTTGCCGAAATTGCACTTTATAGAGGAGCTTAATTCCATTTTTTGATCATTCTCTTAACATTCCAGTGAGAAGGTATTCCTCTCCATGGCTACGTGCCTAGTACCAGAAATGGTCTAAAGAAAATACATATTTTTTCAAATGCTACTAAAATTAATCTTTAGAACACTTCTCTTTAGCAATTAATAAATTTTTTATTTAATTTTGTAGAATTGTATTTCTCAAATCAAAAATCGCAACCTATTTTCACAAATTGAGCCGCCACACACATCTTACATTAAACAACTACAGGAAGGGCTCGAAATAGCGGAAGAGAATACCTCTGTTAGGGTTGATGAATCCGTAGAAGATAAGTCTGATGAACTAGAGGAAAAAATTGAAGAACAAACAATTGAGGATGTAAATAAAATTGTCAGTGAAATTATTGAAGGATTAATAGATAGTTCAGAAAAGGCGAATAATTTAATAAATGATGAATCGACCAACTTACAAGAACAAATTTTATTGAATACTTCAACTGTTGTGGTTATTATGCTTTTGATATTGTTTTTAATAATGTATCTTATTGTTAGGAATGCGGTGAGGAGGCTAGGCACAAAAACTTAAAGGCAATAAATAAAACTCCGGCTAGGCGTAGTTTTACATCTAAAAATGGAGGTTTATCTTTTAAGTAACAAACTTGAATACTCTATCATTTTAGGATTTGGTTCACCAGGAATATTAAGAAAACGAGAACTTTCAAGCGGTACAAGCAAAAGTGTTCACTGGTCTCCTGTTCTAGTTCGGTCACGTTCAAAATCACCCGACTCTAGAAAGTTGCAACGATTAGGCAGCGGCAAATCTGCTTCCACTTCTCATTGGAATGGTTTCTTTTATACTAGATAATTATACCGATAAGTACACAGCTCTATGTTTACAATTAGAACCGGTACCTCTATTCTGAGGTATTTCTCCAGTCTAGTCATTTATTTCATCTTTTTGTAAATGTTACAAAATTTTCAAGAGGCTATCATTTTGCCAGCTACACTGTTTGGTGTAGCTGGCTCGGCTTTTTAGAACCAATGGTCCTCGGCTTTTAGAACCTCGGCTTTTTAGAACCAATAACTTATTGTAAATAGAGGTACCAGTTCTAAAACAGGGCTATGTACTTATCGGTATTGCCGGTAGAATAATGGAAAAGAAAATGCGGGGAGATAGCCGATGACCGGTACTACTAATTAGGAATACTCTTCCGTTTAATTAGAAAATATTTTTTCACCTTGGTCATTTACGATTTAAGCGTCTAAACATTATTTTATAATTTTTATGTTAAAGGACCCCCTCTTCGCTCATTAAACGAGGAAATTGTTGAACCACCTTCAAAACTTTCTAGAATGGAACCATCGCATTCAGAGCAAGAACAAGTTGAAGAAATGTGTGAAATCGATTCTGAAGAAACCTGCAATGGCATCGATGGAGAATTTCATTGGGTCACTGTCTTTGGCTTTGCGCCTGATTATCGTGACGGCGTTTTGGAATTATTTTCTCGACATGGCGATATCGTGGCGCGCCGGGTATTTTTTAAATTTTACTTTTAAATTTATTTTTTGTTATATAAGGCAACAAAGGATGGAAATTGGGTACATATCCGTTATTCGTCACCTGTTCATGCTCGCCAGGCTCTCTCCAAAAATGTTATAATTTTCCGTGGACAAATGATTGGTGTTGTGCCGTGTAGGGAAAAAACAACAATTCCACCAAAAACTTCTGGAAATAGTTCCAACGGTTCCTGCTCATTTTTGGAAAATGATATGTCTGGTGGTGATACTCCGACAGAACTTGTTCCGTCTACTTCTTTCTACAAAGAAGACACCTCAGTTTCCAAGTTTTATTTTTTGGAGCATTATATATTTATTTCATTTCTTTAGTCGTGCACGCCTTTCCTTCTCAACACGGGCTGGAACGCGTCCACTTAATTCAAGTCTTGTTTCCATGAATGCCAGTGTTAGTTTTTTTAATTTAATTATATTATGAATGGGGAGAACTATACTTTTGAATATATTTTTAATAACTTCAGGCTGATTCAAGCCTTGTGAAGGGAAAGGAAGACTCGTTTATTGGAAAGCTTTGCAATAGTATACTCGGCAATGGAGGTGAAAATAGTGCTTCTACTAATACAGATTAATTTATCAATCGGGTTGAGAATTTGTTTTTGGGATGTACACAATAAACAAATTAATAGATTTTTTGACCTCTTTGAAATATTGAACCAAATTTTGAACGAATTTTTTGGCATTTTTTGTTTATATTGAACTTAAAAATATTTCTAAATTAATTTTGGAGTGCACATATATAGAAAAGCATTGTATATTACTTTATATAACAGAACTCCGATCGTGAAAATGTTATGTGTAGGTAAAATAAGTTTAGTCTGGAAGTACATAGGGGGAAAATTTTTCAAAATATAAGTATGCTAACAATAACATACAATTAGTCAGTCCAATTCTGAAAGCCGCATTACGAGACCTTTCGAATGAAATGAGAATTATCAGAATCAGATGAATATAGGTCATAGACTAGAACGGCCAATTTTGAAACAGCGATAATCGGATATTCTGAAACGTCCCCTTCTCGGTATTTTATTTGAGTCTAGAGGTCTGAATTTTCGTTTTTCTCCCATTTCCTTGCTTTACATGAGTAATTTTGCAAATGTCACTTGACGAGTCAACAAAAAAGAATTTGAAGCAGATCCCCTTGCTAAAAACAAATGCGGGTCCAAGGTGTTTTAAATTTTGGTATTTAATAATTTTTAACTAGGGACGGACCGTTATGGCTTGAGCGTTTAAAAGAGGAATATAATTGTCTTATTGCTTTTATAAACAATAACAAAGCAAATGATTCAGATTGGTTTAGATTAGAATCTAATTCAGATGGGACAAGATGGTTAGTTAATATTTTTTAAATTGAATATATTAAAATATTCAGGTTTGGCAAATGTTGGACATATCATGATAAAATTAAATATGAATTCGATATTGAATTTGACCTTCCTGTTACATACCCAAAAACTGCACCAGAAATCGGTTAACATGTTCTAAAAATTTATTTTAATATTTTTTATAGCATTACCCGAATTGGATGGAAAAACTGCTAAAATGTACAGAGGTGGAAAGATTTGTTTGAGTGAGTATTATTAGTCTTAAAAATTTCAATAATTTATATTTTAGGCGATCATTTTAAGCCACTCTGGTCCAGGTTAATTTATTATTTTTTTTTACTTTAATTATATTGTTTAGAAATGCTCCAAAATTTGGAATAGCGCATGCTCTTTCACTTGGATTGGGACCTTGGATGGCTGTTGAAATTCCGGAAATGATTGAGAGAGGGACAATAATGAAACCTTAAATTTGATTGTGTATTTTGTTTTATCTTGAGAGATATAAATATTTGAAAAAACTTCGTGTAGTTAAATGTTTTTAAGCGTTTGGTATTTTGACATGTTTTTCTATTTCATATCAATAATTATGCATTTCACTTACTTTTATAGAGTTTTGTTGACATTCTAAATCATAACTATGAATCAATTTCGCGATTTTTCGGACCTCAAAATGACAGAAAAAACGAATATCAACTCTTCAAATGATGCTCAACAATTTGCTCCTAGTTTTTTGTTTGGCGGTCAACAGCCTGTTAGGCGCAGTTTTACGTCTAAAAATGGAGGTTTTAATTTTATTTGAAGGACTGACAATACTTTATTATTTTAGAATATGGTTCGCCAGGAATATTGAGGAAACGGGAACTTTCAAGTGGTACAGGTAAGAATGTTCATTGGTCACCTGTTCTTGTGCGTTCACGTTCAAAATCACCTGACGCCAGGAAGTTGCAACGTTTAAGCAGCGGAAAATCTGCTTCTACTTCTCTTTGGAATGGTTTCTTTTATATTAAATAATTTAAAAGTATTATATTTTTTATGTTAAAGGACCCCCTCTTCGCTCATTAAACGAGGAAATTGTTGGACCACCTTCAAAACTTTCTAGAATGGAACCATCGCATTCAGAGCAATTTAGCTTTCAAAGCAATGGTGATGAACAAGTTGAAGAAATGTGTGAAATCGATTCCGAAGAAACTTGCAATGGCATCGATGGAGAATTTCATTGGGTTACTGTCTTTGGCTTTACGCCTGATTATCGGGACGACGTTTTGGAATTATTTTCTCGACATGGGGACATCATGGCACAACGGGTATTTTTTAGATTTTGCTTTTAAATTTATTTTTTTTGTGATGTAAGGCAACAAAGGATGGAAATTGGGTACATATTCGTTATTCGTCACCTGTTCATGCTCGACAGGCTCTCGCTAAAAATGCAACACTTTTTCATGGACAAATGATTGGTGTTGTGCCGTGTAGAGAACGGGATGCTTTGACTGTTCAAGAGACAACAGTTCCACAAAAATCTCGAAATAGTTCTAACGGTTCTTGCTCATTTTTGGAAAATGATATGTCTTCGTTACTTCACTTTAATGGTGGTGATACAAAAAGTCTATCTCCAACTAAAATAGCTGCAGTACTTGCCAAAGGTGAATTAGCAACAACGGGGACATGTTGCCAATTGCCTGAGAGAGAACGATGTTCTCTCATTCTTTCTAATGTAGGGAAATTACGAAGTTGGCATTCTCCTTTAAATTAAACAAAGAATTTAAGGAAATATAAGGGCTATCAAATGCTCAAAATTTCTTTATAAATATTTACCCTGTCTAACAGAACCACAAACAAGTAAAGCATTAATATCTAATTTTGTTGAATTAATATTTTTGTCTGTTAATGGTAACAAAAGTTTATTCCAATTATCAGTGTCTACAATAGTATCTCTTGAACCAATACAAGAAGTTAATTCAGAATTGCAAAATGGACCTTTAAAAATAATTAGAAATGTGGGGATTGAAGTTAAGGATTTTAGGTAGTATTAGATTGGCTACAGATTGACAGGATATTTTTATTTTATATTTCCTCTCATAGTTTATATTAAATCAAATCAAATTAAAAAATATTTTTATAAATTTAAAATAAAATTTTCTAACTATCTAAAGCAGGTCCAGTAACCGCCTCATGTGCAAGAGTCAAAATATTTAAATCCAGAACATAAAGTCTATTTACTGCAGCAATAACTAACTTTAAAAATTTAAATTAATTTATTTATTCGTCTCTTTTTTTATTTACCCATTCCCCATTTATTTTTCCATTATTTAAATATTTAGGTAATCTTAACCAATCATTTATTTGTCCAATACTCACAAAAGAAGCTAATGTTTTATGTTTAATATTTTGTATATTATTACAATTAACTGATAAAATTAAAAAAAGAAATGAATAAAATTTTATATTTATTTTGTTGTTATTTAACATTTATTTTTGTAAAAAAAGAAGTAATTAAAAATAAATTATAATAAAAATATATATAAATTATTTTGTTGTTAACATTTATTTTTAATTTAATATGATAATAAATTAAATTCTAAAAAAATTTAAATTTTTAAATTTAAAAAATCAAAGGAATTGGTAATTGGTAAAAAATATGAAAAAATGGAAAATTAAATTTATTTAAATTTTAAAATTAAAAATATTTATGAAAATATTTTAAAGAAAAATTTTGAAGAGAATAAAAATTGAAGAAAGGAATGATTGTAATTATTGATAAAATATAATGATGGAGATATTGTTGATTGACAAAAATATTATAAAGAAGTTTCCCTGAATGATATGACAAGTGAATGGCAAATTATTATTACAACAAATAATAAAACAAGTCATTATGATGCCCTTGTCTTCATGAAGGAATTAAATAAAAATATTATAGAGAAAGTGTTTGGGGGATGGGGGAGGGTCAATTAGAAATTGAAGAGATGAGATTATCCTCTTCTTCTTCTTCTTCACAACAACCACTGAAAATATATTTTTTAATGCGTAAAGATATAGAATGGGGAGTGGAGGGGGGGGGGGGGGGGAAGGGAGGAGCTTATTATTTTAGATATTGTTTACTGCGAGGTAAATATAAAATAAAAATATATTTATTTATTTATTTTTTACATTTGAATGGATTTTAGAGGAGGTTATTGAGAGGTTATTTGATGATTCGATAAAAGGTATTTTTATAATTCAATGATTTTGCGTAATAGTAAGTTGTCGTCCTGTGGGTCACTCAATCCGCTAAAATCAGATAAAAAATTGGCATGGAAATTATGAAAAGACTTTCTAAATAAAAAAAAAAGGAATTTTAAAAATTAAAAACATTTTTAATTAAAAATACCATATACATATAAATTAAATAAATAAATTTATTTATGTATTAAGCAAAATTCGCAGCTGGAATTTATTAAAATATTTTTCTGAGAGTGTTTATGTGAATTTCCTCCCGCAATTCTTCTTCTTCCCTTTCATTTTATTTCTCACCTATTCAACTTTAATATAAATAAAAAAAAAGAAACAAAAATCCAGACATTTTTATTTTTTGTTTTTAATTTCTAAAAAAAATATTTTCCAAGCAAATAAACGCTAAAACTGGGGCAAAACAATGCGCGAAAATTTTAATTTTATTCTTTTTTACACAAATAAATACAAATCCTCATTAGGAAATTTTAAAAAAAAAGTAAAAAAGTAGAGATTTTATTGAGCAGATCCATCAGAATTTTAAGCAAACTCTGAGAATATTTTTACAATATTGCATACATAAACATTCGAAAATACAAAAAATTCTTAAATAAAAGGAACTATATGTGAATATGGAATAATTTTAGGGATTAGATTAGAAAAATATGGAATCAAGAAGGTTGATAGAAAATGTTTAAAGAATGAGCCTTGTTCCATTTAGGACAAGATGAGATTTTTACTATCCATTTATCAAAATAAAATTTTTTTTGAATTAGGTACAATATTAAATAAATATAGGTAAAAATACTTTCATATTTCCTCCAATAAATGCTAAAAAATTTCTAATTAAATAAAAGTATAAACATAATTAAATAAAAAGATATAAACTTTATTTTAGTACACAATTAAAAATAAAAAGAAAACGCAATGAAGCAAATCTCTGAAAAGATTTCGCGCGCGTGTTTGTGTTTTGCAGCTGTTGCACATCACTGATCATTAAAAACTTTTTGTCGGCATTTTTTTTATTTTATTTTTCTTTCTTTTGTTATTCTAAACTTGTCCACATAAACCCCCCCCCCTCCTCCTCCTCTTTATTTTTATTTAAAAATCAAAACCTTAACCAAATCAAAAAAAGTATATAATGAAAATTGTAAAAAAAAGAAACAAAAAATCTAATCAAAATTCCCATACAAAATTTTAAATTGAGCCAGCAAAATCTTTTTTGCACAAAATTACCTAATCTTTGATTTTTTTCAAATGGTCCATTAAATAAAAATAAATGAGAAAATAAATTCAAAAAAGAATTTGAAATTTAAATAGAAAAATGAATGAATTTCCTACAGAGAAGGGATTTGATGAGAAATCAGTCTAGCTGGAACTATATTAAGTTAAAAATTAGATAATAATTATTAGATATCACAAGTAAATTGCGGAGAAATAAGGGGTCAATTGGGACAAGTTAAAAAATTATAAAATGAATTTATAGCGATATAGTTTATAAAAGGTATCGTGGTCTAACTATCTAACGAATCTTAGTTGAATTAAATAAATTTTCTTAAGTTTTATAAATAATTTTTTTAATATTTAAATTTGTTTATTTATTTCTTTTTTGCTCCATTTCCCTATATTCTCTCACTTCCAAATTTCTTTTACCCCCAATTAGACTACTTTGTGCCAATGTGCTTTTCTTGGCTTTTCTTATCCTTTTATGCAAAAGCAGGTTTTCCTTTTTTAACCTTCTCCTTGTGTGTAAGAATGGCCTGAGCTTTAGTGTAATACCCATAGCTATATATATATTCAGTGTACTAGTGTCGCTTTCCATTAATTCCCATTGTGCCACAAAACGAAAAAAGTATATAAAATACAATTAAACATTGAAGGGAAATAAGCAACCGACTGGAAAGTATTCAATTTTAGTTGTAAAGCTTAAACAAAAATAAATAGAATAAAAGTAAAAAGTATTTGAAAAATTGGGGGAAAATAAAAGAAATAAACAAATAAATTGAATTAATATTAATTTTGATTTTATTAAATATTCTAATTATTTAAAAAAAATCATAAGGTAATTTTAATTAGTATAGCATATAGGTTTTCCTTTTTAAATAAAAAATAGATACTTATTTTTTATTTTCCTATTCACATAATCAGATAGTTAAATTAATAAAAGTTCAATGGGTTCTAATCATATTTAAATTAAAATAATTTTTGAGGCATTTATTCTATAATAACCTCAAAATATGTTTAATTGTAAGATATCAGAAAATTTAGCTTAATTTAAAGTCAATATATAGATATAAAGTGTCTTTATTAAAGTTTAATAATTTTGCAAATTTTATAAAAAATATAGGTAGTTCAAGTTAAAAATCAAAAATGCTTAAAAACACGGAAAATGCGCGCGCATCATAATTCACCTATTTCTCATTGTCAAAAGCATATATATTTAATATATAATCGCCTAGAAGGTGCTCCTTTCAAAAAAATTTGGCCTTGGAAAGGACACTTTTCTAAGTGTTACAAACTTTTTGAGCCGTGGATAATCGTCTTTGTTAGAAGAAAGGAAGGAAGAGGAAGGAAAAAATGATTGTTACTTGGTGGTCAGAAAAGTTTTTGAATGGAGGCAAACAAAAAAATTAAAATAAAAAAAAAGTAAAGAATTAATGGTTGAACAAGAAAAATTGTGTTTGTGGTTTGATGGATGTAAAATAAATGAATATAAAAATTATGGAGAAAAAAAAATGTTCATTGTAGAGAGAGGAAGGTGACCGGTGGATGACCTAAACATATAAAAATTAAAAGTGCCAATTTGTTGTTCTTGGAATAATGGTAGGGGAAACGAAGGGTTTTAAACAAGAAAAATGGGGAGAAAAAATTACTGTTTGGATTTGATTATTAGGGAAGAAACTTAAAAATTAAAAATAAAGGAAAAATAATTTTAAAAATAATTCTTCTAAAGAATTTTAAAAATATTAGAGACATTTCATTAAGTAGAAAGGGGGGGGGGAGGAAGTGGTGGGGGAATGACCACTTCTTGAAGAAAAAGAAATTATTTCTACTAGGAAAATTTAAATTTGACGAAGGAAATACATATGTATATTTTTTAAAAAGTACAAAAAATGCAAAAAACAAAAAGGGATAAATAGCCATTAACTCTCTATAGTTATTCTTCAATGTTTAAGGTAAAAATAGTCGTAAAGTCCCAGTAATGTCCAATAATTTAAAAATATTTAATATATTTTAGCATAAATAATGGAAAGGAATACACAAGCCAAGAAAATGAAGAAAATGGGGGCGGTGTTAGAAAAGAGGGGAGGAAGTAGTGGGGGGAATGACCACTTCTTGAAGAAAAAGAAATGTAGAGGAAGAAGGAATTCACACAAAATGGGTGGAGTTTTAAATAAATTAAATAAATAAATATAGGTATTTAGAAAGCTTTTAGATAAAAAAATTCTGTTATTTTGAATTTTAAAAATATTTTTAATTAAAATATAAACTGATATTTTTTCTATTTAAATAAATGAAATTAATATTTAAATATTTCAAAATCCAAAAAAAAATTTTCTTGTTTTAATACATATTTTCTTTTGTCCATCATTTGTATTGTTTGCATTCTCATTTTTTAGTAATCCGATCCCAATTTTAGTTACATATTTTCTATTTAAATTTTCCTACTTCTTTTTTCAAACAAAAAACAATCCCAAAAAGGCAATTTCCTGGTTATTTTTAGTTTCCCTTCAGATTCTTTCCTCTCTTGAATACTTAAGTGCCAACAATTGTTTTTGGTTACAATATATGTTTTGGGAAAAATATGTACAAAAATATATACTATAAATATTTACTTTAAGAGATTTTTATATCTCAACCTAAAATTAATTTATTTATTAAAAATTACTTATTGATCAGATTTTGTATAGAAAAATAGAAAAATATTTTAGAAAGAATTTAGTCGAGATTGGAATAAACAAGGGTAGAAATTGCACATAAATTTTGAATTAGTAGACAATAGATATTTTTAATCTAATGTTTTTAAGGATATAGTATTTATTCGACTTAATTTTCTTCTATTCACGTTAAAAACAATATATAATCAAATAATTTGCAGGTTGCGGCGATTATTTTTATAAAATAAATTATTGGAGTGAAGAACCTTTTTAAGGTAAAAATTATGGAGAAATTACTCTTTGAAAGAAAAATAAAAGAAAATTGGATTTATAAAAGAAAAGCACGTAGTGGATGGAGGTAATTGGCCCTTTACTTGAAATGAAATAATGGAAAAAAAATTAATGGAAAATATAAAAAAAGTGAAAGAAAATTAATCTACAAACTAATTTATATTTTATTTAAATTGTGAGGAATTGAGGGTGATAAATGGGAAATTAATAGTCCTCATAGAGATCAATTCAGAAAGTATGGAATTAAGATAGAGAATATACATAGATTTAGTTATGTCTAGATATGTAGTAATATTAAGTTTTTAAACATATTTTTATACTAAAAATTACCTATTTTATCTCAAATTAAAATCAAAAAATATTAAACATTCTTTTATTTAAAATAAAAATTCTCAAAACTTCTAATAAAATATTTTATTTTGAGTAATATTAAGTTTAAAAAATATACAATTTCTATTTACAAGCAAAAACAAGGTGAAAGAAATGTTGATAACGGCCTCTGGGGAAACAAGCAATAAAATTGAATGAAGAGGAAATGGACTGAATGGAAAGAAAGCGAAGGAAAGTGACCCAAAAGTGTGTACATAAATAAAGAATTATTTGTCTTGATAATTGGCTTTTTTGTTAATAAATTTAATTATATAATTAATTATTAAACAATTTTCAAATTAATTTCTAGTTTTTTAAATTTTCATGCCAAATACACAAACATACATAAGTCCAGAACTGAATTAATTTCCAAGTAAAAATTTATTTCTACTCTTAAAGTATTTTTTAGACTCATTGTGAATTTCCTTTCCATAAGGATTATTTTTTGTTGTTCATTGTTTTCATTTTATGTTCATAGATAAAATTTAGTGTTTATCTCTTTTATTTCCATTATTTATGGTTAGGTGTAAATATTCATTGAAGTCTTTAATTGGATTAATGTTGCCGCCGATCGAAGGCCTAAACTTGCGAGAACATAAAAGAGAGAGAGAGAGATTGTTTTGCACAAAATTGACTTGTTATCCAATGAAGAAAAGGAGAGAGGGGTGGTAGATAATCCAATGTATATGTACTTATTTATCCTTATTTAAAGAAAAAAAAGAAAGAATGGTCAAAACAAATAAATTAAAAGGAAATGAATATTTTAAAAGGAAAATATTAAAAGGTGTAAAAAATAAAAGGTGTTTAAAATAATGGCCATTAATGGAATAACAACTTTGCCGCTATATCCAGGAAGTGTTATATCCAAAGTCAATTATTTATTTCTAAAGAACGGTATATCCAAAATAATCGCCAGAGAAATTCAATAAACAGTCAAAACTCAAATTTAGGAAATCAAACCCCGCAGTTTTGCTTTAATCCTCCAAAAATATAAAATTAAAATTTCGCGCAACATCAAAAAGAAAGTATTAAATTGTAAATTCCTCAATTATTTTTATTCAATAAAATCCAGAAAGAAAAAGTGCTGAGAAGGACATGCAGATGGGAAAGTCAAGAGGTTCTATATTTTTGTCGGAAGAATTTAAAGACAAATGGAGAAAAGTGTGGACAGTTTGTTGGCCTTATTTTTCTAAAAATTTGGCTAATCTTCCACTTTTCTTCCATTAACATTATTTAAAGGGCCGTAAACGGCATCGGCAATGAATTGGACAATAAAAAGAAAAAATAACGGAAGATAAAGAGGCGGAAAAATACAAAAATAAAAGAAGAGCGCGGGTACTTGACGCGGGAATCGGAATAAAAGTAAGGAGACTTTAAATTGAGGTTATTATTGAGGAACAATAAAAATGAGAAAATATAATTTAATTTCTAATATTTATTTAATAAATTTAATTGTTTTAATAAAATAATAAACAAAGTTTTAAGCAAATCATTTCAAAAAAATTTGATTATAGCTTTTCTTAATCGTTTATTCCTGTCACTGTTTTTGAGTGTGTTACGCAACCAAATAATAGGTAACAAAAACACAAAAAAAATT
>JARQAB010000193.1:47500-58624 GCA_036172955.1 Meloidogyne arenaria
GAGTCAAATACTTAAAATAAATTGAAAATTAGAGAAAATATATTTTTATGTAAAAGGATTTGGAAAAAATAAATTAATTTTATTTTTTAAAGAAATTAATTTTAAAAATAAAAAAATTAAATTTCGGAATAATATATCCCATTATATTTGAAAATAAACAAAATTCATTTAGTAAATGACTGATAAAAATAAAGCAAAAATTCCTTGAAGGTTGGAAAAAAACTTAAATTTGGGTGTAGGAACTGGAATCTTTTTTTAAAACTCTGACCGGTGTAATTAAGAGATATTTTAGTTCAGCTAAAGATATTTTAATTGTGCATATTTTGTTTGGAATTGATCAAATTATATACATGTTCAGTTTCGCCTAAGCGAAATATCACCAGATACTTTAACAAAATTATTTAAATAAAAAATAAAGTTATTTTTGCAAAAACATTTTTACTAAATTCTTACGTATTTTTGCGATATTAATATGTACTTTCTTTTTAATCTTTAATAAAAAATAAAAGTGACAATTTGTATGATGGCACTAAAAATATCATCCAAACTTTCAAAACAGATTTTTACTAAATTATTCTCATCTTTTTTTTCTTCAACAAAATTTTCTGTCAACCAAAACTACTTTATTTTTACTTTAGGTCACTTATTTATTTATTGGTTACACTAAATGGTTTCCATGACTTCAAAAGAGGATAAAAAATATTTAGAAAATTTTTTTGAAAGAATTTAATTTAAAAAATAATTTTCGTGTATTTAAAAAATATTTTAAAATAATTATTTTCACTTTACTTATTTTAATATTAAAATAAATTTAATGGAAACAGAACAATTTCATGAAGAAATAAATGAAAATTTAGTAAATGAAAAAACTCCAGAAGAAAATGAACAAAAAACAGAAGAAAATTTAGAAGAAAATGAAGGGGAAACAGAACAACAAGAACAACAAATTAGTGTTAAAATTTTGGTTTTGGGGCCTACAAAAGTGAGAAAATAATTTTTTAAATTTTTAATGAAGAAATTTATTAGAGTGGAAAAACATCAATTTCTAATTATTTGGCCGATTCACAAGATGCAGTGTCAAAAGATTATAGACCAACTCAAGGTGTTAGGATTGTAGAATTTGAGAGTAATCAACTTGAATTAGATGGAGAAAGAGTTAATGCTGAGGTAGTAAAAATAAAAATTTATATTTTTTCAACAAAATTCGCTAAAAGATATTCGAAAGTCATAATCTTCTCTTCTTAAAATTTTAGTTTTTAAACGAAAAAACCTTAATAAATATTTTTCTTAAAAAAGGTTGAATTATGGGACTGTTCTGGTGACAGAAAATTCGAAAGTTGTTGGCCAGCAATCCGCTACCGTTGTGACGGGGTTATTTTTGTTTGTAATCCAGAAATTAATAAAGGAGAGGATTTATTAACATGGTTTTTATATTTCTCATTTTAATAAATTTTAAATTATAGGTATAACGAATTTGCTTTAAAAAATGGAATTCGATTAAGAAATTTATTTATACTTCTTCACCATACAAGTGAACAAACTAATGATAGTGCCCTTGCAGAATTTCATCTCCCAACAGAAATGGCCGGTATTAATATGATACCCTCAAATATTGATAAAGAAGGGGATGAATTAAGATTAGCTTTTAATAATTTTCTTTGTGATATTATTGCTGATGTTTATGCAAATACAAAAAAAAATTAATTTTTAAATAAAATTTATTTCTACTCTAAAAAGTTAAAGAAAATTAACAATCAAAACGATTTACTCGTTAATTTTTAAAACTAAAAAAAGGCATGGGCAATGGAAAAATATAACAGAAATATGCTGCTCAGAATAAAATAAAATGAGAAAAAATAAAAATTTCGAAATTTTTTTTGGTTAAAAATTCAAAAAAATTAATTTTTTAATAATTTAAACTTCGAAATTAAAAAAAACAACCGAGATAAAAAGAAAAATAGAATTAAAAGGAATTTTAAGAAAAATTAATTAGGGAAAGTTTTAGGTAGAAAAACAAATTTGGTTAAAATATTTGAAGCAAAAATGTGGCGTTAGAAAAATGGCGAGAAAATAAAAAAATAAATAAATTTTAAATAAATACTTTTAAATAAAAATGTTAGAATGGAAAGATGAAAAGCTTTAAAAATTAAAAAGAAATTGCTAAATTAGTTTTGGTATAAAAAATGTTTTTGGATTTTAAATTAAGTTTTTTTTCTTAATTTAGTTGCAGAATATAACATTTGTAGGCGAAACTCCAAAATAGTTAAATATCCAAAAATATTCACGAAATTTTTCACATTTTAGCCAGTTAAAAATTAATCCAAGGCTATCGATTCATTTAAAACTATTTTATATAATTCGGAAAAATGTTTCGCCAACAAATGTTATACCTTCTTTTAAATTTCCTAATTTTAAAATATAAAAATATCCTTGGCACTTAACTTGCCACATTAACCCCTGTTTCTGCCCGTTCATCTTCATCATCTGTAGTAACTAACCCAACAGCCTCAGCACCAAAATTTGGAATTTCAACTAAAAATAAATCTTTAAAAGAATTTATTTTTCAATTTTTTACCTAAATTATTTGAACGACATCTAGCACTAAATTGTTTATTTAATGTATGATGAACTGCTGTAGTTAGAAGTTTGACTTTTGGGAATGCATATGCTAATGAGTGAACACTTGCTTCTGTCATAAGCAAAGAAACAAACAAAATATCTTCTTCACGAACATCGTGATCCAAAAGAATTCGAATAGCCATTATTGCGGCAGCACCTAAATGGGACAGAGATAAGTAAAGAGGAAGGATTTAAAAATTACCTGTCAAAACAGTTGTGTCAATCAAAATAATTTTGTATTGATTCAATTTCTTTGGTAAACGTAAATAATAAAGTTCTGGATCCTGTGTTTGTTCATTTGTTTGAATTAAAAGGGTTCCAAATTTTCCAGTTAAAGACCGAAGAGATTTTTCTAATGAATCTCCAGTAACCATAATTGTAACTCCGCAAACTTTTCCATTATATTTTTGGCCATTAATGTTTTTGTCATTGTCAGTATTTTGTCTTAAACAAATTTTTTTTTGAATTAAATTTTAAGAAATATCGTCAACTTCTGCTAGAAACCTTTACCTTAAAAAACTGGGGAACCTTTACCTTAGAACAAGACTGGGTTTGTAAAACAAATTATCCCCATATTTTTTTTATTTTGAAGCTAAAATAGTCGTATTCCCAATTTTTCTATTAATTAACTAGTAATAAATACAATTTAAAATTTTTATGAATTACATTTGCACAATTTCATGTTGACTACCACACAAACTCAATGCCTGTTCAATCTACAAAATAAATTTTTTTCAATTAAAAAAATTAATTTAAAAAACCAATTCAGGAAGAATCAATTCTGCATGTTTCATCACTTCTTCCATTATATTTGTTTTTCCATTATCTTTCCAAGAGCGAAGAAAAGCCTGAAACTTTTTGGCACTAGAGCAATTTCTTATGATGTGAAGTGAAGAAGGTAATTTGACTGGAGGTTCGATACTAGAAGGGGATTCAGGAAGTGAAGGGGAAGAACCATTTCGAGTGTGTTGACAACCATAATAACCTTTTTAAATATTTAAAAATTAAAAATATTTTTTTAAAATAACCTCGTTCAGTAAGTTGATTTTTAATATGCCGAACAATTAAATCAATCGCCACTAAATTCTCTCCTCCTCTCGGCACTATTATATCAGAATGTTTCATTGCTAGAAAAATACAAAATTTAAATTAAAAATATAAAAAAATACATGGAGCAATGAATGAATCAAATGCTGGTTTCACAAATTTGATATATTGATCCAAAACACCAGCAACGTCCCTTCCCTTAAAATTATAATTTATTTGTGAGTTACTCTTTAAATGAAAAAAATATAAATTTTCGTTAAAATGTTGAGTATTTTGAAGTTATAAATTTAAAAAAATAAAATTCATTTATATTCCAAAATACTTTGAGAATAAACTATAAACATGAAAAATAACTATATCTAACTCTATAAACAACCAAAATAATTTTTATTAAAAATTAAATACCCTTTCAGAAATATCCCTTTGTAAACGACGAGCCAATCTAGTATCAGAATCAGTGTCAACAAATACCTAAAAATTTATAAAAATATTTTTTCTTCAGAAAAACCTTCATATCCATTAAATCAACAATTTCCGGTGTATGAAAAGAAAGAATTCCCTCAAAAATTAAAATGTCAGCGCCATACATTAATTTTGGATTTTTTGAACGTTTGTGTGTTGTAAAATCGTAGACAGGGACTTCAACTAAATTTAGCAATTGAAATTAAAAAAAGTTAAATTTGTAAATACCTGATTTGCCATCTCTTAAACGTAAAAGTGTTTCGTAAAGTAAATCAAAGTCAAAAGCATCTGAAAAAATATTAATTAAATTTTGAAATAGAAAAAGTTAATTTAAACGTTAAAAGGATTTTAAAAAATGGGAAGAACAATAGTAATAATGCCAACCAAATTAATCGTAAAAATTAACAGCTTACTTGGATGGTCAAAATTATATTCTTGTTTATCAGCCAAATGATGTTGTTCTTCATTCAAAACATTATAAAAAGAGTCCATAGCAAGTACAGTTACCTAGAAAATAATTTCTGAACTTTAAATTTAAAAACTACCCAAGGCATTTCTAATCTCTCAATAATTTTTTGGGCAACAGTTGTTTTACCAGAAGCAGAGCCCCACAAATTCCAATTAAATAAGACTTTTTTAGACGTTTTCCAGCTTTATTATTTAATGATTAAATAAAAATTAAAAACTCAAACCTCTATCATACCAGGGAGGACGTCCTTTTGTATAAACCTTCTACAAAAAAAAATAATTTTTAAATCAAAAATAAATTATTTACTCGTCCAGTCTCAGTCATAAAAACATCCTCTTCTTCAGCTTTCGAGTTTGAAATCGTTCTTGTACGTATTCTGCATCGATTAGAGGTTGGAATATTTTCTTTAGAAAATAAAGAAAATTAAATTTAAATACCATTTTAAACTTTAAATAATTTAAAGAAATTAAAATGTTAAATTAATTTTTTATTTTTAATTTAATAAAAAAGGGCGAGTAAATGAATCACTCTCTGCTTTTAACTAAATAATCAATTTTTTTATATAAAAGACAAAAGATTATTTTTAAAAACTAATTTATTATTCAAAAATACCGGTAATCCAAAACTTTGCCCCCCTACCCCACAAAATACCTTCAATATATCCATCAACAATAACTTCATCACTCGAACAAGAATCAGAATTATTATCTGTTGAAGTTAAATCTGAAGACATTTTAACATTATTTGATGCAGTCTGTTGCTTCCAATTAGGATTTATTGGAATTTTGTGTCGCAACCAGGGGTGAGCGCAAGAGACAATTTCCAAAAACGCAAAACGCAAAACGCAACGCAAGGCCAAAAATCAACGCAAAACGCAAAAAACGCAAAACGCAAAACGCAAGAACGCAAAATTTAAAATTTTATTCATAGATTATGCATTGGCCATTTTTCCTTCGATTATCAGTAAATTATGATGTAAAAAAGTTGTTTTTCAAATGTTTCATCAGAAATACTTGTTCTTAAATCAGAAATCAATAATTTAGCAGCCGAAAATAAGCGTTCTGATTCGGAGCAGGGGTGGATCGGAACAGTCCGAGGTGTCGGAAATCGGAAGAGCCGGAAATCGGAACTGGCTCAAAAGTCGGAACTCGGAAATCGGAAATCAAAATTTTTTTGCGGAAATCGGAAATCGGAAGGAAAAAAACGCCGGGAATCGGAAGTCGGAAATCGGAAATAAAATTTTATTTTCATAACTAAAATAATATTTAAAATTGCAAATTACCTTCTTGAGTGTAATTTGAGGGAGTAAAAGTTCTTTTGCAACTCAAAAGTCAAATTCGAAGGAATTAGAAGAGATATCGTGGGATTTGGTTGATTAGACGGGATATCAGAGAATTTATAGAATTAATAGGGATATTTGGAGATTAAAATTGAGTAGTGATAGAGGGATGAGATATAGAGAGATTTGATAAAGGAAATTTGAGTGCCCCACCCCTGTCTGGTGCCCACCCCTGCTCGAAATACTCAATCCCTCGATATCACACTCAGATCCCTCGATATTACCTATGACCCCTTAAATCACACGATATAACTCAAAGTCACCTTAATCCATCCTAATCCTCCCATATACCATTCAACTTCCTTTTACAGCGCCGCAGGCGAAAATTTTTGGGATTTTTGGGAGCCATAAGCCAAAACTCTTCTAGTTTTTGCGCCGCAGGCGAAAATTTTGAGAATTATGGAAGGTATAAGACAGATTTCTTCAAATTTTTGCCATCAGATTGGGTATATTTTTTGCGTTTTTTTGCGTTAATTTGGGCCAAATTTACGCAAAACGCAAAACGCAACGCAATGCCAAAATTTAACGCAAATAACGCAAAACGCAAAACGCAAAACGCAATGCGCTCACCCCTGGTCGCAACTATTTGTTGACTGCATCCTTTTTTTAAAAATAAATCTAGAAAAATAATTTTTTAAAAGATTAAACAATCAAAAATCAGAAACAAAAGAATTAAAAATCATTAAAGTAAAATTGACAATAAAATTTTGACAAAACAGGTTTCAATTAGGGGCACGCCCAAAACGGCGCGCGGCCATAACGGCGTAAAAAAGTAAGCTATAACATAATTCAAGATTTCTTAATCTTATCAAATTTAGTATCAAACGAGTCCTCTAATCGAGCTAAAGAGATTGGTATCAAAATTGTTAAGGGCCAGACATTTTCCAGCAAGTTATGGCTTTGCGCCATTAAGGCAGCGCGCCGTTTTGGGCGTGTCCCTCAATTAAAGTTTTGCCATTAGAGTCTAAAAATAAACAATAGAAATGATTAGTTTGTGTTGTTAATTTAGAGAGAAAATTTTAAAGAAAAGAAAAAAGAAAAATAATTAATTTATTATTTATTTGCCAAATAAACTTGTTAAACTTTTTTTTCTTTTCTTAAAAAATAATTATAAATAGCTAATATTATTGTTTTTTGTTAACTTTGACGTTGTTTACTCGAGAAAAGGATCTTTGAAATAAATATTTATTTATTAAAAAGAAAAATATTGCCATTTGATTTGTGTTATTAATCTTTTAAATAATCTTTTTTTAAAAATCAAAAAAATTAACTGGAACATTAAATTTCAGGTTTTTAACTTAAAAACCTTTTCATTTAAAAAAAATTAATATTTTCTAAATATTAATTAATAAATAAAAAAATTTAATTGCTTTGCTCATCAAGGAAAGCCATATTATATGATATTTACAAAATAGTTAGAACAAAGAGAAAACTATCAATCTAATTGCGTGCTCATTAAAAAATGGAATGTTGACGGTCTGTCATTCATTGCCTTTCTTTGGCGTTAGGACAAAATACCGAATGGATATTTAACTAAATAAACAATTTATTGACTTTATTTTATGTGATTAATTCATTCAATTGTTAATAAAATTTATGTTAAATAACAATATTCTTATTAAATATTTGTTGATTTTCTCAGTTGCCCCTCAGTGGATTCATACTTTTGTTAACTATTTAATCTGTAAATTGTCCTTTCAGTGAATTGTCCTCCTTTATTTTCTCCCCTTTCCTCTACATTTTGTCTGGCACATCCCTCGTAATTTCTCTATTTATTTCTACTACTATTTTGTATATATAAAATGTGACTTTTCCTGTTCCTATCTACAAATATCAAAAACAAATAGTATAGTTGAATTAAGTATGGGGGTGCTGGGGGAATTGTTAGCATATAATTCCTAATCATTTTCTGATCAAAGTACTTTTCTATTTATTTACAAAACCATTTTTGGAGCTTCTTATCATAAACAAAAATTTTATGAAAATATTTTTTTCTACTTTTTATGCACTGGACTTTGGTTAATCAACAATAATATAATTATTTTTGGGGGAGCGGCATTTCGAAATAATTTTTTTTTTCTCTTAACAAAATTTTTGTTTGAAACATTTTTCTTTTATTTATTTAGAATTATTATCTGTCAATATTTTAATTACTTGTAATAATTTAACCTTTTTTTAACTTGTAAACGAGACAAAAAATATTTATTTATTAGTGTATTTCTCCCCCTTTAATAATTCACTCTTAATTATTTATTAGATAATTATTAAATATTTTTAATTTTAATTAAATACTTGTAGCAATTTATGCGGCAAAAAAATCTTTTTAAATTTTCCATTCTTTAAATATCAATTTTGGGGTTAACCTAAAATATACCTAAATATTTTTTCTTATTCTATTAAATCTGTCCAATTCACAATATAATTTATATCACACAATTTTTAATTTTGATCAATTTAAAGAACGACTAACAACGCTCATTTGTTTAAATTTATTATTTTGTTGTCACATAATTTTTAAATCCAAAATAAAATTTAATTTTTTATTTCTTTTCCTCAAAATAAATAAATTTTATTACAAAAATATTTTAAAAAACTTCTTCCACATTTATTAATTTGTCTAAATACAGTGATTTCTCTATAATTTTTCTCTATAATTTCTAATACTATTTGGAATAGCTATAAATTAAAATTTGTTGTTGTTATTTTCTAATTGTTTTTTTTGTAATTTTTATTTCTTAAAAATTTTAAATAAATTTTTATTTATTTAATGTTTATCCTTTGTTTAAACATACTTAAACATCAAATGTTTAAGAGCAACTTTAATTATTAATATTTTTGTTAAATTAAGATAAAACTAAAAAAATAAATAAATTTATTTTTCTCAACAAAATTTTATTATTAGAAAGCTTTTTTTATGTACCAAAAACATTTATATATTTAAATTTAGTTTCACACTTTCCCACTCCACACTTTCCCCGTCCTTAGTGTTTTTTTAGACAATTCCCCCTGGAGTAGATATTTTTTTTGAATTAATAATACAAAGTTTATTAATTAATTTCTCTTTCTTAATATTCTTTTTCACTTTTTTTTTTTTCATTTTTATATTTAAATTTTCTTTTGTCTATTTATTTTTAGAAATTTGCAGAATTTATTTTAAAAATATATATTTAATCTTACCAATTAAGACAAAATTTTTAGATTTAAATACAATTATTTTCTTTTCGGGAAATTAATATTGTATTAATTTTTTTTTTTCCCCCCCTTTTTAAAACCCATTCATTTTTTTAAAAAATAAAAGAAACACTCGATTTTGTATTTTTTATCTTTTCATTTCTTTAATATTTTATTCTGGTCACATGGATATGGTTTTTAAACAGTTATTTTTAAGACAAATAGACAAAAAATTCTTCTGCAAAATTTCAATTTGTTTTTACGCATGTGAGCTACTAACATACATGTTAAATATATGTATTAAAATGCTATATTAGGAAGATCTTTAATAAAAAACCTGAAAATTTTCTTTCCTTTCTCTCAATCTTCTCGGGATCAAAAAATATTTATGTCACCCTGCCAGCTTACTAATAGACACATTTTTGGCTTATAATTTTTTCCTCCCAAAAATTACAAAAACTTTCAAACAAATTTTATAACTTATATTAAATAAATGTGGTTGTCTTGACTAACCTTTTTTTTAATTGATTTGTGTTTAATGTGGTTCTTCCATTAATGTTAGGAGCACACACACACTAATGGGCAAAATCTGTAAAGGATTAAAACTAAATACAAAAATAAGTAATTAATGGATATATTGTAAACAGAAAAAAGTGGATTAATTTTGTTTTTAATTTATTCCCATATATTTTAATGTGTTTAAATTTTTGATTTTGTAGATTTTGATGTGAAAAAACTAGATTTTGTGTTGAAAATATCGCCATTAAAACTCCTCGATTCCAATCGGTGAAGGGTTATTTTAAGGAAGAGGTAAATTTAAAGGCTTTAATATTATTTTTAAATATTACCCTTACGTGCCCGACCACCTATCACCAGCGGGTGGTTGGGGGGCATTTTTTTCTTTCCCTCAATATTTTCAAATTTCCAACTATTTTTCAAAACCCTCATCCTAAAGGGGGCCACATAACTAAGTAGTGGCCTTACAAGTTGAGAGAAATGCGCTAAAGTTTGTGTAGATACTTAACGTTGCTTGGAGAATATTTAAAAAAACAAATAGATATTCGGAGTCGTTCTGGCGGCTCGGAGGCGGGTAACAATTCTTGTATGTTTATGTGAATTTAAAAACCTTCCTAAACTTCTTCCCATAAACTTTTCCCCCCCCCCCTTTCCCTTCCCCCCCCCCCCCCCCCCCCTTAGGTACCTGAGGTGGAGGGGGGAATGTTAAATTCGAAGAAGCCCTCTGCTTAACGCGAAGAGTCTAAGGCCTCTCCGGAATTAAAAGGGTTTCAAACAATTCATAAATGAACGTTGTTTTTTATTGTAAACGAGAATTTAATGGGAGGAAATTTAAAAAGGGTTGGGGAATAAAAACATTTTTTTTTTTTTTTTTTTTGGTTTTTTAAACAGAAAGAAGGGGCAAATGCAAAGTAAAAATCTTAAAGAGCAATTATTATGGGTAATTTCATAAAAATAAAAAGCGCAAAATTAAGAATTACAAATTTATTATATTATAATTCCCACCATCACCATTACGAACAAACGCTTTTGGCAAGGTAACATGCAAGAATGAAAAAAAATATTTTTTTAAGAAAAGTGATTGATTGATCGACATTAAATAAAAGAGGAGAAATGAAATAACTTATTTTTGGAGTTTCGTTCTCAATTTTATTCCAATTTTTAACAATAAATTTTTTATAATAACATAATTAATTAATATAATAAGTGGTACGAAATGTAAGATAAATGTTTTCTCTAACTTTAAGTATTTTTACAAAGTTCCTTTTGATTTGAAATAAAAATATATCTAGCGCTTGAATTTAAAAATATTAGCCTAATAACGGAGTTGAACAAGTTATGAAATTATGAAAGGAAGCACCTTAAATTATTTGCAAAATTTTAATTCGTAAAATGCTAATAATAGAATGCAAAATATTATTTATCTAAGCCTTTGACAATGACATTAAATACCCTCGTTCTTACAACACATACCGGATTAATGTTCATTTCCCTTCCTTGT